>JAGSMP010003358.1:0-12114 GCA_029286625.1 Parnassius orleans | reverse complement strand
TTGGTTCTCCATCTGGCGTCTTGGCGTTGCGAGTATTCATTTTACTATTTATAAATAATAAAAGAAAACAAGGATCGAAAACAGAAGGAGTAAGCCAATGTCGAGTTGTTTTGTTTTTTTTTTCTATTTACAGATCTCAAATCAAATTATCGTTAAAACAATTCGAAAAGAAACCCGCAAAAGAATGTAAAATCTGTAATATTAATAGAATAGATCTATAATTTATAAAAGGAATGATATGAAATAAAATTACAATGAATTTAAAATAATGTTCGTTACCTGTCACTTTTGTTTCCAACACCAAAATGTTGTTATAATATTTATGCCGACTTTCTTAAATTTTAAATACAAAGCAGTAATTATTAACTATAACATAAAATTGAGGTGGATATTATGAATTTTAATATTTAAATTATTAAAATTTATCGGGACCAATTACTTTTACAACTTATTCAAGGTTGCACAGCAAAAAATCGAAACCTACTACTCGACTACCTACCCAGGGACACTACGATGAATGGCTAATATTACGCCAATTTATTGACTCAGGTCCGCGAGACTATTTTACAAAAACGACGTGTTCCTATCTGACCCTGAGGACTAAAGAGAAGATCCTGAAGCTAGAAGAAGAGATAGACAAGTTGCCTGGGATATTATAGGATTATCTTAATTGGTTACGGTTTAAACATTCCACAATATTCCGAGTGTAATGCTAACATCTGATGATATAATTCTCTGGAAGCACACTTGACGAGTGTGGTGCAGTCATCTGCGAATAATATCATTCGATTTTAAATACAGGGTATGTTTGAAACGCTCCCGAAAACGAAGACAGACGACAGTACTAACTATATCTTAGATGATGGGTGAAATATAAAATCGATCCTGATGAAAAAAAAATCATCTTTTCACAACGTTTTATTAGCTTTATTCACGCTCCATCGTGTTAGTATAAATCATCGTGTTAAATAAAACGTTAATTTCATTAAAATGAAACATGAAAATACTTAAACATTAAACCAGCAATGGAATTTAAAATAAATAAACCATAAAATCAGCTGACTAGGGTCAATATCCGCGTCGAAGCCAAACTCTTTTATCTAGCTCGGTACAGGTCCCGTCACGTAAAAAGAACGCTGAGCGATAGTGGAGGGGGTGTGTCTGCGCATGGGTACAGTCGCGTTCTAAAGTACTACATGGTACTAGGCTGTTGTTTTATAATATTATAATAGTAATTAACGGTTTTATTGTAGAATCATAATAGGTACTTTACTAGCTACTTAGAACTTTGGAGGTTGAAATTCAAAATGGATAATGTTTGCTTGAGCATTATTTTTATTTCTATCGTAAAATAAAGTAGTTTGTAACAAGAAAACTTAAGCTAAGGGTGACACGCTGTCCATTATACCGTTGGAACATGGAACATGGAAGCCAAATGTCGATGGTGTATTGGTGTTACTGGATGCTACTTCATCATCACTCATCAGAATCATCATCATCAATGCGAATGATAAATGTTTCCGTCATCAGGTTGACCACATGGTAATTTTTCGGTATTCTTCCTCAATACATTTAACTTTACTGCACAATTTTCCCCATTCACCTTCTATTTACCTTTTCGTTCACTAGTTCAGTCATAAAACAATAGATATAAATAATTTTTCTTTCCTTCCTTTTAAAACCATCGTCGCGCGTCGTGCAAAGAAAGCTGTGTGCGACTGTACATTGGGAAACATCGCTTTTCAAAGCGCGGGAAGAATGAGGAACCAATAGCGTGCGCACAGTAATACTGGCGAGCATTCCCCGTCGCGCCCCTTCGTACCACGCGCTGCCGCCGCCCGGCCGACTGTGTGTCACCTCGCGTCAGCGCCAACATATGGGAATTCCCAAATTTACCTACTAAGATTTGTTTGCAAGCGACATAAGAATTAGAGGCGGCAATTACAATAAAACTTGCAAGTAATTTTTAATAGTTTTGACGTACCTCTTTTCAAATCAAAGTATTGGATGGATTAAAAACGGAAAGTCAATAAAAGTAAAGTAAAATAATTATTTTTTAGATTAATTACCTGTCGATCATAATTGCAATTGATTTTAACTATTAAATTATTCAATACCATTTTATTTCTATTTTCTTGTACAAAATCAAAGATAACCAAACCCAAGTAAGTACGTTTATTAATTTCAATATAATTTTTGTAGTAACGAACTGCTTGTTTCGTCAGGGTACAATTGATTGTCTAATTGTATTAAAAAAATTACAACTATAATTTCTAAATTCCATATGAAAGACTAGTCGTAGGGATCATATGGAAACTAAACTTATAAAATAAAAGTTGGCAATGTCATAACATTTGACGGTCTGTGGGAATGTTCAAAGTGTAGGCTTCAGTTTTGGCGGGATTAATTATTGATTTTAGTTTTTGAGACAGTTTCGTGTTGACTTTGGACACACATGCGCGAGCGACAGTTCAATTGTTTTTTTCATTAAATTCTTATTGTTATTACTTGGTATTACCTACTTCTTATTACGTGTTATTCTTGTTGTTACGTTTTGTGTTTCTTTTTTGTTTTAATAATGCCTAACGCGTACGTTTATAGTGCTCGTGAATACGGCAACATGTTAATGTGCCTTGAGAAGCTTGCGGAATGCTTCGCGTGCATTACGAATTTACCGAGAGAAATTCCCGACCGCTCGACACCCAGCTGACTCTCGTCTGATAACAGCAGCATTTCAGCGAGTGTTGGAAAATCGGCCCATTGCTCCAGTAGCGGCAGGAGGTGGAAGTCAAATGACTGTTCACTCCGAGGAGCGCATTTTAGATGTCGTTCGACGGTATCCGAACCTAGGTACACGAAGTATCGCTAAATTATTAAGACGTCGGGATGGAACAAATGTGTCATACTGTTCAGTTCACAAAGTGTTAAAGCGTAACCAAATGCGGCCATACAAAGTGCACAAAGTGCAAGCTTTAGTTCCCGGCGAATCACGACCGCCAACGAGTTTTCTGCCGTTGGTTATTAGACCAACAACAACGTGTGCCTGGTTCCATTTAGCACGTTATCTGGACGGACGAGTCGACATTTACCAGAAACGGCATGTGGAACCGATGAAATATACACGTGCATTCAGAGGTTAACCCGTACGCTGTTCGACAAACCGGGCACCAAACCCGATGGTCGGTTAACGTATGGGCAGGTTTATTTAAGGATCGCATACTGGGACCAGTGTTTCTGCCACAGCGACTTAACGGACAGGGATACCTAAACTTTATAAATGAACAGTTGGTTGACATTTTAGACGACCTATCGTTGGATGAATATCGCCGCACATGGTTCCAGCATGATGGTGCACCTCCACATGTCGTGAGGTTCGTCCGTGAGCGCCTTACCGAATTATTTGATGATCGCTGGATTGGCAGACTAGGAACACACGCTTGGCCACCTCGCTCACCAGATCTGACCCGTTAGACTTCTTTCTGTGGGGTATGTGAAAGAAAGGGTTTTAATCGTGAGTGTGATAGTGCTGACGAAATGCGCCAAAGGATCGTGGATGTTTTCGACAAACTACGTGCGGACTGTGTCGAAGACCACGATAATGCCCCGCCTGCATGAGGAGACGCAACACCGAGCCCACATCTGCCTCGAAATGAATGGAGCACAATTTGAGCCACATCTCATAAGACCACGGAGGATTTAGAGCGGTAAGCTGTTTCATACCTATTTTTTAAATAACTTGGTACTGAACTGATCTGAATAGGTACATAACTGAATACATCAGAATAATAAACATACCTACACGATGAATAAAACGCATAACTCTAACCTTGTTAACTTTTCATTTAAGTATTTTTCATTAGCGGGGAATCGAACCAGTTATTTGGTTTATTTAACCTGTGAATTTGAATTAAAGTGGCTACGTGGAGACAAGCACAGTGGCAAAATAGTAGGTTAAGTAGATAAGTTAGGTATTTAGACAAGTGTTGTAAATTATTAGGTATTGTGGTACCATCGCTAGTTACGGGCCGCGCAAATTCGGCGTTCGCGCGTACATTGACCCCTAGTCAGCTGATTGTAATTCAGTAATTCCACTGCTGGTTTTATGTTTAAGTATTTTCATGTTTTATTTTAATGAAATTAACGTTTTATTTAACACGATGATTTATACTAACACGATGGAGCGTGAATAAAGCTAATAAAACGTTGTGAAAAGATGAATTTTTTTTTATCAGGATCGATTTTATATTTCACCCATCATCTAAGATATAGTTAGTACTGTCGTCTGTCTTCGTTTTCGGGAGCGTTTCAAAAATACCCTGTATGTTTTGGAAGGTCGTTTATATACAATAAGTAAAGAAGGGGGCCTAATACAGTGCCCTGTGGAACACCGCGGTTTATTTCTCTAAATTTGGATCTATTGACTGTCACTATTTTTGTATTATGACAAAAGTTATTTAGTTCTGTGGCTTGTTTCCTATGTGAAATGTATGACTTAAACCAATAAAGAGCCACTCCTCGAATTCCACACCTCTCCATTTTATCTTATAGTGTTTTATGATTAATACACAGTCAAAAGCCCTTGACATATCAGTAAATATCGGTGAAATGTATATTCATAAATGTATTGAGAGGCCAAAGTTAATATATTAATTTTCTTAAATTTTTGCCGGGGCGACTATTTAGGTTTTAAGTTATAGATTGCTCTTATGGCCCTCTTCTGTATAACAAATATAATTTCAGTGTCAGCAGCGTGTCCCAATAGCAAAATACTAGAAGACATAATGCTATGTAAATAGCTAAATTAGTCTAGCTGTAACAGAAACAGAAACAGAAACTTTTTTATTCAATACTAGCTGTTCCCCGCGACTTCGTCCGCGTTCAATTTAAGGTTATAATTTTTTTGCGCGGAACTTTCTTTTTCTAAAATAAAAGTAGCTTAACTTACTCCTTATAACATCAGCTATCTGCCAGTGAAAGTCCCGTCAAAATCGGTCCAGCCGTTTTGGAGATTAGCCGGAACAAACAGGTAGACAGGCAGTCAGACAGATAAAGATTTTAAAAATTGTGTTTTTGTTATAAGTACAGTATACACTTCCATATGTACATACATATACATATACATAAACACTCACGCCTGTTACCCAGAGGGGTAGGCAGAGACTATGGACTTCCATTTGGCACGATCCTGACACACTTCTCTCGCCTCCTCCACATCAATATATCTACGCATACACGCTCGTCGGTTAAGGGTACTCTTAATTTGGCCCATTTTCAATATATCGCCAATTTGGTCGATAAATTTTCGCCTAGGGCGTCCCTTCCAGACTCTGCCGTTCACCTCTGCCACATAAATTTGCTTTGCAACTCTTTCCTCATTCATTCTTTCTACATGACCAAACCACCAAAGCATTCCTTTCTTAATCCTGGTCACGACATCATCTTGCAAACCACACTCTTCTTTTATCACACTATTTCTCACTCTGTCATTTAGATTTAGCCCTAACATACTCCTTAATGACCGCATTTCTACAGCATTTATTCTACTCTCGTGCTTCTTCTGCCACACCCAACTTTCACTACCATACATTAAAGTAGGGACTAACACAGCATTGTGCATTGCCATACGTGCCTTTTTGGACACTTTCTCTTTCTTTCCATAATAGAGTGTAGAGCTCCATTTACTCTATTTCCTGCGTTCACTCGTCGTTCTATATCCTTATCATATCTACCATCCCTGCTAAATACACATCCCAAATACACAAACTCATCTACTTGCTCGACCAATTCCCCTTCTATTCTTATTTGACATATCGTTTTACTTTCTTCTCTTTCAAAAACCATAACTTTCGTCTTACTTGCGTTCACTTTCATTCCCCTTTCTTTTAATGACCTGTTCATTAATGTAACCATCATTTGCAACTCGGCCGCCGACGACGCAAGTATGACTTGATCATCGGCGTACAAAAGGCATTTGACGGTTAACTCACCCATTCTTAACCCGCATTCTTCAACTTTCAAAGTTTGCAAACAACTGTCCATAAATAGGTTGAACAGACACGGGGAAGCCACACAGCCCTGTCTGACACCTTTATGGATGCCAAACCAGTCCGAGTAGGCCCCGTTGATCTTGACACAAGCTCTGGAGTCCCTATACAGAGACTTCAATACTATCAACCCAGCGCTCAACCCAAATGAGTTCAGTGTTTACCATAACACATCCCTGTCCCCTCTGTCATAAGCCTTTTCCAAGTCCACAAACGCACAAAAAACCTTTTGGTTTTTGGCCAAAAACTTCTCCGCGATCATGCGCATGGAAAGACTGATCCGTACATCCCATTCTCTTTCTAAATCCCGCTTGCACATCCCAAATTTTTCCATCAGTATCTTTCATAACTCTTTCAATTAGTACCTTAGCATACAGTTTTCCCACAATGCTAAGAAGGCTAATACCACGGTAGTTTTTACAGTCCTGCTGCGATCCTTTTCCCTTATATATTGGGACTATCACGGCTTTGCACTAGTCTCCCGGTACCCGCTTAAGTTCCCAACACAAATTAAACAAGGTGTACAGCAGGTCTGCCAACACTCCCTCTCCAGCCCTTAGCATTTCGAGTGATACTCTATCATATTCGAGTGATACTCTATCATATTCGGCTGCCTTACCTGCTTTCATACTTTTCATTGTTTTCATTATTTCATCTATACCTATCTCTCTATCTCTTTCCTCTTCTTTCGGAATTTCTATTTCATTTAATTCAAACGTCTGATCACTCATAAACACGCTTTCCAAGTATTCCTTCCATCTCCTTAAACTCGAAACTTCGTCATTCAGAATACAGCCATTCTGGTCTCGTATAGCATTCATTCTAGGTTGTTTTGAATGTCCCCTGGCAGTTCTTACGAGTTTGCAGAACATTTTAATACAAATATCGGATAACTATCAGGTAAACCTGGAAGTTATCCGATATTCTTCTATCATTCTTATCAGTTCTTTCTTGCTTTTTCTTTCAACTACTTCTTTTACTCTCTTATTTAGATGTCTAAAGACTGCCTTTTTTCTATCAATATCATCATTCATACCGCTAGAATGACTAGCCTTGGTTGCTAGTAAATCTAGCCATGCTCTCTTCTTTGCTTCAACTTCCATCCGTACCTCATCATTCCACCATAAAGTGTTATTTTTCCTTTCATTCGTTCTCTTAGTTACACCACATACTTCGGTAGCTGCATCCACCAAACCTTTCTTGACATTATACCACACAGTGTCCAAGTCTAAATTATTCATATGTATTTAGTAAAAAGCTGTTATTTTGATATTACAAACAGACACTTGAATTTTATTTGTTTGTATAGATAGATTATAACTAATACTTATTGAAAGTCACTCTTTTGTTTATCTACCACTGGTCCGGAAAAGAAACCCTGTCTTGGGAAGAACCAGCAAGAAACCCGGCGGGACTTTTTTTAAAATAACAGCTTACAATCATGTATGTTACATAATTAACAACACAAAACAAATTGGAAATAGCTTGGTAGCGATCATTTCAATCACTCCTCAATCACACCTCAATCAATCCTCGATCACTGTTTCAATACGTGCACTGGTAAGATTTATTTATTTATTCGTTTAAACTTTTATGCACAAAAGAAAAATCGTACATATGGCGGACTTAATGCCTTAAGGCATTCTCTCCCAGTCAACCATTAGGATAAGCAGAGATAAACATATGGCAAGTAGTGCAGCAAAAGTAAACTAATAATGAGAAAAAAAGGTAACGAATAATATGCTGTAAAAAAGATTTCTAATCTTTTTTACAGCATATGCTGCAAAACTAAGTCTGCTCGCTAGTTCTGATATATGGGGGCCCCATTGAAGCTTGGCGTCTAGTATGATTCCAAAAAAATGGTGGTATCGACAAGACTCAGTTCCCCTCCATTTAAAATTACATTAGTATTTAAATGTTTGATATTTGGAGTCATGAATTTAAATGTATGAAATTTCGTTTTAGTGCAATTTAAATGCAAATTATTAACATTAAACACCTTTTACTTTATATAAGATTTTAATTTTGAATTAGATAATTATTATCATCTATTACAGCTTATAAAAGTCCACTGCTGAACATAGGTCTCCCCCATATATTGTTTCATAGGGGCGATTTTGCCATAGTTGCCACATTTGGCAGTCCGGTTGGCAACCGCAGTTTCTTATTTTTTTTTGAGTTGTTATCAGAAAGATGCTGCTGCACATAGCCTGTTTCAGTTTCCCTCTGCCGCCTCTTATGTCACCCACGGGACGGTATGGGGTACCGTGAAACCTGGCAACTTTGCCAATTATGGAAGGACTTAAAAGTTTAACACCAATTTTCCAACAAAAAATGTACTGTGAGACTGGGCGTCAATGTTAAATGTGACGTTATATTCTTCATAGATTTGGTATTTATAAATGATTTAAACAAATACTGACATTAAATAGACAAAATACTCAAAAATAGAAAATGGCAAAGTTAATCTCACTTTGTGGCAACTTTGCCATCAGGGTTTATAATGAAAATAATAGGATTTGACTTCAAGGTTGAAAGTAAGTTTACCTCATAATATAATACTCAACACCCAGAGTTATAATTTGCTTCTTTAATTGTGTTGCAAATAGCAAAGTTTACGTTTGTGGCAAAGTTGCCCTCCCATTTTCAATTTTTCAAACAAACTTGAAAATATGTGTCAGGGTTGTCAAAAATCCTTGATTACATTCTTAATTGTTTTATTTAAATCTTGTCACAATAATTTCTCAAGAAAAAATCTAAAGTATATCAAACTAAAATACTCTCGTCTAAAACTAAAAATAAAATTGGTGCAGTAATAAGCTTACATCAATTATAGTATAGAATAAAAAAAAGCTTGTTACAATCATTTTTAACAAGTATTCTGTTTTTTATTAGTCATCATCACCATTTTATTACGGGTCGTAATAAAATGAAGTCAGGTCATAATTTTTGTAATCAATCTAAATATTGTTTTCCCACAATAGCAAAAGATTAATAATTATTAAAAATTACAATCAACATTTTGCGTAATATCAATACACTAAGTTGAAATTATGAAAAATACTGAGTAGTAATAATATTACTAATGCCCGACAACGCAGTAAAAATATTATAGATTTCTCTATTCTTTACCTTCACTTTTAATAAAAATAAATTGATTGACGAATCATTTGGTAAAATCGATCTAATGGGCTGCTACGGTGAAACATCAATACAAACATACATACAAACATAGAATGTCAAGTGCCGATTACACTTTGTTTAAATAGTTGTAATCGGTTAAAAATATAGGTTGAAAGTGACAAACCTTGGTTGAAACAAAACATGGCAAAGTAACCGTCACATCGTGGCATCACTAGTATGGTAACTTTGCCAAGTTAGTTTTATAGATAAATGTTAAGATCAACATGTTAAAACGATATATTACATTTGATAACCATTAATATTACGTTACCACAAAGATATAGATACCTATATTCAGTATTTCAAACAAAAAAAAACTAAAGTTCTGGAGCACTGAACAAAGAGGTTATTTCGCCGGCACAATTCCGCGTTAAAATAAAATGCCAAAATTAACTCTCATGTTGCCATATCGAAAGCAATGCTGTCAATTAGTTATTGTGTTGTAGCAGCCAGGCTAATCAACCTTAAACGGCAATTAATAGTGTTACCCTGCTGCTACCATAACGCAGAAGGTGAAGGTCTGAAAAAAACATTTATTTCCTAATTACCCCCGGCTACTAAGATACTGCGGACTGCATATCGATGCGAGATAATTTGACGTATATATTTAACGTTCTAATATAGAAACAAGAAACAGCCGCAAATATCATCAGCGCCGCATCGTCTTCACACGCCGGCTATCTTCATGCATCCGTCGACCATTTTCGAGCCGTTTCTTCAACGCCGTAGCTTCGCTTCTTCTTGCTGTTCCGGAGATGTGCCCCACGCCGCCGCCGCTCGCCGATTACGCGCGCGCGTCGGTCTGCATCACTTATATAGCCCCGTCCAGCAACGCAGCTACGAGAAGCTATCTACGAGTCTTACGCCGGCAAATGGAGCATGTCATATAATAGTTGTACATAGTATTTTATTGATTAATCTTCATTGGTCAAAATGTATAAATTCTAATTGGCTAAGTAAATAAAAGATATTACTATTGGTAAACTAAGGATGTAGCCGGGAATATAAATATAGGCAGGGTTCACTAAATAAACACCTTCATTCGCCTGCACATAGTAAGGCATATCAAGAAAAATAGTTTCATTCCTCCGCTCCTAGACCACTCGGAGTCTGTTAATAGTGGACACCATACACCACTATTACAGTGTTTTCATCCAAAATATGGCTTATCTTGAAAAACGTTAAGTTTTCCATGTTAATCGTAATTTTGTACCAATACACCGCTGATGGCAAAGTTAACTTTCATTGGTAAAGTTGCCAGACCTGACTGTAGTGCATATTCTTACACCGCTACTACAAGTTTTATCATAATTATAGCAGCAATAAATGCACATCCACCTCAGCATTATGCTGCAGTGGAATAACTACAGCACTGAATGTTCTGGTAAGTAAATTAAACAAAAGAGTGACTTTCAATAACCATTATTGGAACGAAGTTCTTTATTGGACGGTACGAATTTGGCGAAAGGGGGCTAGGCGACAGACAAAAAGTGTAAGATATTTCCGTCACGACCCCTTTTGACGTAGTGTAGACGGCCTTGGTGGCTATAAGGAAGCGAGATGGAATAATATCCATCTCCCTCGCACTTTTTCTTATCTTGCCAGGAAAGAAATATTATTTTATTTTAAATGACGCTTCATTTTACTAGACGCTAGTAATTCATTTATTTGTATTTGTTAATCAATAATATAATACGTTTATCAATAATAATATATTAGAACCGTCAGTAGCCTAATGGCAAGGCGCGGACCGCGAACTCGAATGGTCGTGGGTGCGTATACGTCATTCGACTACTGTCGTGAATACACACACAAGCATTTTAAGCTTACCAGAAGTGGTTTAGGGGTATATTAATAATATTTAATAGCATTACTAGTATTAAAAAAATACTACGAAAGGAATTTCGTTCCAACCAAGTGTTCAACGACACTAACGCATGTTTTTTTAATATAATCTAGCGATTCGCCCCGGCTTGGTGTTTCCGGGTGATTTCCGGGTCTCCAAAACAACTTTCTATTCTTGACACCAAATAGCAATGCCTGCTGTGATGTGTTCTGTTATTAAGGATATAGGGAGCCAGTACAACTATATGTTGTGAGGCATTCCATCTTGGTCCTCAGAGGTGACAATGCAACTGTAGCCTTTTTTGTTTGAAGTTAGCCGCAGGTGTCATGGACAGTTGCAACCACTTACCATCAGGTGAACTGTAAGTTTGTTTGTCACTTCAGCTTTTGAAGTAAAAAAAACATATTTTATCCCACCTTAATAGCACCCAAAGTCAGGGGCGCAGGGCGCTGACTATGGGTGCGGTAAAGCGACGGAAACGTTGCGTATTAAAAGAAATGAAATTAAGCACGAAAATATACGAAAAATTAGTTTTATTTAAAGAAAAAGGCTCCTAATGAAGGTGCGAAATCAGTGTGTTTGTATGGGAGCCGACGAAGCAATAATATGACCCTAATTAAGTCATTCAATTCACCAGCTAGGTTTATTTTGGTAAATACGAGTACAGGCCGCTTTCATACAGCGCTAATCAAGGCATTGAATTCAAAAATCCAATAGGAATATATTTCTCGAGCGTGATTACCAACAATTCTTCCTTTCTTGAATATAAAGTAAACGTTTATTACAACTTTCACGCCTGTCACCCAGAGGGGTAGGCAGAGACTATAGATCTCCGATTCTGATATACTGAAATGAAATAAAATAAAATATAGCTAAGTTTTATTTCTTAGACGCTTGACTCTTATCTAAAAAAAAAAAAAATATTGCGATTGCTCTTTAAAATTCGACCTGCTCAAAATTCAAAAACTTTATTAAACATAGTTTGTATAAAAAGGGTTATTATAATATTAAGGAATTTATGGATGATAATAACCCTTGGGA
>JAGSMP010003357.1:0-11095 GCA_029286625.1 Parnassius orleans | reverse complement strand
AGGGTTATTATAATATTAAGGAATTTATGGATGATAATAACCCTTGGGAATGAGGTGATCGCTCGCAGAGACCTTTTCATATGCAACTCGTTCGCAAGGATTCTTTGAACGCTGCCATATGAGATCCCTGTGACCTCAGCTACATGCCTAATGATCACTCTTCGATCTGCCAACACAACATCTTTGACTTTTTTCACGTTGTCTTCAGTGAGGGACGTGGATGGGCGTCCTTCGCGATGTTCATCTTCAGTGGATGTTCTGCCCAGTTTAAACTTCATGGCCCAGCGTGCAACTGTAGAATATGGAGGAGTAGAGTCCCCCAATGTTTCCACTAAGTCACTGTGTATGTCTTTTGAAGACATTTTTTTCAAACAGAGGTACTTGATGACAGCTCTAATTTCGTTTTTCTCCATGTTGATGTTATCTCTTTGACAGTTCGTATTCAAATGAATGTATCTCCCGGAAATCGTGATCTATTTATATGATTTTTTTAGGCTGACGTAGTGAGTATATAAGCAAGCAAAAAATATTTTTTTTGGATTTTTATGCGGACCTGAAGTAACCGATTATCATTATTTTGGATTACCCGATTATCATTATTTTTTGAAAGTTGAAGAATGTGGGTTGAGAATGGGTGAGTTAACCGTCAAATGCCTTTTGTACGCCGATGATCAATATTGTATTTGTTATTGTATACATATTTGCATCGTCGGCGGCCGAGTTGCAAATGATGGTTACTACCGGTCATTAAAAGAAAGAGGTATGAAAGTGAACGCAAGTAAGACGAAAGTGATGGTTTTTGAAAGAGAAGAAAGTAAAACGTTATGTGAAATAAGAATAGAAGGGGAGTTGATTGAGCAAGTGGATGAGTTTGTATATTTGGGATGTTTATCTAGCAGAGATGGTAGATATGATAAGGATATAGAACGACGAGTGAACGCAGGAAATAGAGTGAATGGGGCTCTACACGCTATTGTGAAAAGTCAGAATGTGTCAAAAAAGGCACGTTTGGCAATTCACAATGCTGTGTTAGTCCCTACTTTAATGTATGGTAGTGAAAGTTGGGTCTGGCAGAAGAAGCATGAGAGTAGAATAAATGCTGTAGAAATGCGGTCATTAAGGAGTATGCTAGGGCTGAATCTGAATGACAGGGTGAAAAATAGTGTGATAAGAGAAAAGTGTGGTTTGCAAGATGACGTTGTGACCAGGATTAAGAAAGGAATGCTTCGGTGGTTTGGTCATGTAGAAAGAATGAACGAAGAAAGAGTGACAAAGCAAATTTATGCTGCAGAAGTGAACGGCAGAGTCGGAAAGGGACGCCCTAGACGAAGGTTTATCGACCAAATTGGCGATATATTGAAAATGGGCCAGATTAACCGACGAGCGTGTATGCGTAGATATATGGATGTAAAGGAGGCGAGAGAGGTGTGCCAGGATCGTGCCAAGTGGAAGTCCGTAGTCTCTGCCTACCCCTCTGGGTGACAGGCGTGAGTGTTTATGTATGTATGGATCACCCCTCGTATTTAGTTTCTTATTAAGTTTATTATATATGTAAGCAGATTGACTTTTATATTGCCTCTTTGCAAATACTGATTTAACCCGAGGCTGCGGAACAACATTGAAGATCGTCCTACGATGGCTTTTTCTTGGGTCATAGGAAATCGACTGGTGCTTTCTCGTGACAATACGCAGTAGGTACATCTTTCTTACCGATAAGATGCCACTTTTCAAATATAAGTTATTAGTTGGGGATTTGTGTGGCAGGAAAAACATTGCTTTCAGAAGAGCCCTTTGTGCTCTTTCTAGATTCAAGAAACTAGTTTTTGTCGCGCCAACCCAAACTGATATGCAGTAGGTGATAACTTATTCGGCAAGTGCGCAGTAGATTTTACGTAGAAGGTCCATTCGAGCTACGCGTCACAGGGTCTTAAATGACCAGATTAATTTCCTAACTCTGCTTGTGAGTAACTTTATGTGATGATTCCAGGACAATCGCTGATCCAACATGACCCCAAGGTATCTCGCATTAAAAACCTTTTTTAACTCAGGAGAAGAGCAATCCGAGACCAAATGATTATTTCAATAATGTAGTTTTATATTAAAGTTATCTGGAGACTGCGCGTTGTTGTATTTGGTAAAACATATATAGTTAGTTTTAAGTACATTTAAAGTGAGTAGGTTTTTGTTTGACCAGGATGTTAATTTCACTAAGTCAGTCTCCACACGACTTTTAAGTTGCTCCCAATCATCAGCAGAGAAAACAATAGCTGTATCATCTGCATATTACACAAGCTATTGATGTAGGCCAAGAACAACAAGGGATCCAACACACTGCCGTGCGGGACGCCATAAGTGACAGTAGACTCAGAGCTAGTGATTGAGCCGATTTTGACACGAGTTTTACGATTGCTGAGATAGTTACAAAGAAGTTTTAACGGTATACTTCTAACACCAACATTGTGAAGTTATTGTACTAGAATAGAAATATAGGACAAACTACAAGATCAATAAAAACCCGCGTTAAAGGACACATAACTGATGTGAAGAATCGACTCTCCGGGAAGTCTGCAGTCTGTGAACATGTACAGGATCGCCCCAGTCACTACATTAGATTTGATAGACCACAAATCCTCGCTAAAGAACACCGATTCCTTCCAAGGATGATTCGCGAGGCTATTGAAATCAAAAAACATCCTAATTTCAATAGAGAAGATGGCTGGGTGCTACCATCTGCTTGGGATCCTATAATTAATAAAATTAAATCCCAACCCAAGCATACAACAATCAATATTGTGAAGTTATTGTAATAGAAACTATAGGCGCGGAAACTGTGTCGTACGCTTTTTAAATCTAAGAAGACAGCTAGATATTTTCTTCCGGAATCAACATGCTTTACCATAAGGGAAGTCAGTGCTATAATTGCGTATTCCGTAGATAAATTCTGACGGAAGCCGAATTGTGATGTTGAAAGTGTGTTAAATTTTGAAAAGAACTTTATTAATCTAATATTTATTAATTTCTCGAGTATCTTTGCTATTACAAATATCACTGATATCGGTCTATAGTTTGAAGGATTAAACTTGTAATCTCCTTTGTATCATCATCATCATCATCATTACAGCCCTTCACAAGTCCACTGCTGAATATAGGCCTCCCCCACGGAATGCCACAAAGCACGGTCCCGAGCCACCTGCATCCATTGACTTCCTGCATGTCTTACCAGGTCGTCACTCCATCTAGTGGGGGGACGCCCTACACTTCGCCTGCCGGTACGAGGCTACCACTCGAGAACCTTTCTTCCCCAACGGTTGTCGGTTCTTCAAGCTATATGGCCGGCCCATTGCCACTTCAGCTTACTAATCCTTTGGGCTATGTCGGTTACTCTGGTTCTACTGCGGATATCCTCATTTCTAAGCTTATCACGCAGTGAAACCCCGAGCATAGCCTTCTCCATAGCTCGCTGAGCGACCTTGAGCTTCCCAATACGGCCAGCAGTGAAGGACCACGTATCAGTTCCATATTTCATCACTGGCAACACGCACTGGTTGTACAATTTAGTTTTGAGGTGTTGAGGTATGCCTGACGAGAAGATGGGTCGTAATCTCTCGAACGCTGCCCAGCCGAGTTGAATCCGTCGATTGAACTCTCGGTCGAAGTTGGACTTACCTAGTCGGACTATTTGTCCCAGGTAAACATATTCGTCAACAACTTCGAGCTTAGTGCTCCCAACAACTACAGGCATAGGTGTGACATGGACGTTAAACATGATTTTTGTTCTGTCCATATACATCTTGAGACCTATCCGTTGGGAGACACTATTGAGGTCATTGAGCATAGTGCTTAGGTCCTCCAGCGATTCTGCCATAAGGACTATATCGTCGGCAAATCGAAGATGAGTGATGTACTCGCCATTGACGTTAATACCGTATCCTTTCCAGTCCAGTAGCTTGAAAACGTCTTCCAATGCAGCGGTGAAGAGTTTCGGGGATATAACGTCACCCTGTCTTACACCTCTCTGCAGTTGGATAGGTTTCGTACTCTGGTTCTGTACTCGGATAGCCATCGTAGCCCTACTGTACAAACACTTCAGCACCTCGATATACCGACAGTCTACTTGGCACCGCTGAAGGGACTGCAGCACCGTCCAAATTTCGACGAAATCAAAGGCTTTCTCATAGTCCACATACGCAAGGCAAAGTGGCAGATTGTACTCTTCGGTCTTTTGTACAATTTGCCGAAGGGTATATATGTGGTCTATGGTGCTAAAGCCTTTTCGGAATCCGGCTTGTTCGAGAGGCTGGAAGTCGTCGAGTCTGAATGCGAGACGATTCCTAATGACTCTCGAAAACAGCACGTAGACGCGGCTCAGAAGGGAAATCGGTCTGTAGTTCTTCAAGAGAGCGTTGTCGCCTTTCTTGAAGAACAAGACCACCGCACTTCTGCTCCACGCCTCCGGTGTAATGCCGCTATGGAGGACGGAATTAAAGAGCTTCTGAAGGACTTCAAGTACCGGTTTTCCACCCGCTTTCATTCCATCCTTTTACACAAAATACACAAATAATGTGTATTTTTATGCTTACATTCGTTATTTCTATTCTTAATCTATTTATTTCTGTTCTTATTTCTAATTATTTTTGTGTAGCTGTTTACATCATATACTAATATATTATATTATGTTACAGCATCCGTTTTCTTAGTTTCTATTTATTTCTATTTATTACCCTACTTGCTATATGCTTACAATATTTCAAGAACTTATTTCTAGTGTACTTATTACTAATTATCTCATTTACATTTTCTTTACTTACTTTTATTCCTAATTCCATTTCTATCTCATTTCTATCTCTACTGTATATTGGACATTTTGTTAATATGTGCATTATATTTTCATTTTTTGTGGGATCCCGGAGAGAGCCCGGCATGTGCCTGCATGCCGGGCTCTCCTTACATTTGAATCTAATCAAGTATTCAGAGAACCCGCCATGTCCTGTCATAACTTGAACTATTAGCGGATCCATGTCTATTTTCCTGACTATTTGATATGCAGCAATGGCGTCTGGGAAAAATATTTTTGTAGTTGAGGCTGTTTCCCCATTCATATAGCGCCGGTTCCATTCATCAAGCGATTGCAATCGGATATGTCGCTTGACGAATGAAATCGGGCATTTTTCATAATTTGGTTTTGTTTTTGTTCTTAAGGCAGCTTCTTTGGCTAGCTGGTCTGCTCTCTCGTTTCCCTTCAATCCTGCGTGGGCTTTTATCCAAAAAAGTTTTAAAATTTTACCTTCCTTATTTATTTTTAAAATGTTATTTCTTACTTCCACCGCTAGGGGATGGAGGGAAGCGTCTTGAGCCACTGTTTGTGGAGCAGACCTTGAGTCACTATATATGTTGCAGCTCTGTGCATGATATTTAAGTGCATATTTAGTTGCTTCTAGTATAGCCAGTAACTCTGCCTGGTAGACGGTGCAAAATTTTCCAGTTTCAGTTTTCGGGTATTCGTCTCCGCGGTGTTGTTCCAGATGGATAACGCCACGCCGACTTTCCCGTCTATTTTGCTTCCATCTGTAAATATTTTTAAGCCCATGTTGTCATTTTGGTTCATTTGTGCACCGTCCTCCAGGCATGTGAATTCCAGGCGAACCTGATCCGCGGGATGTATGGTTTTAGAATATTCAAGTTTAGTCTCCACATCACGATCACCCACTATACGTCGGGAAAAGCCTTTCTTTATCTCATAAAGCGAGGCTGCTTCCCGGACTCTTAGGTCTAATGGAAGCAGCCCGGCGAGTAGTAGGGCCGAATGAAGAGAGACTGTCCTATAGGATTTTATAATTTTTTGTACAAATCCACGTTGCACTATGTCCAGTTGCTTTTTAACTTTGCTTTTGTTAGTTGCCGACACCCATGCACTAGCTGCGTACATTACGAACGGCTCGACCACCGCAGTGTATATGGTCCTGATAATTTCGGGGTTTAGGCCCCAGTAAATCTTTGCGGCTCTGGACAGTTGACGATACAAGTTCTGTACCTTGCAGCACACATTTTTAATATGTGTGTTGAAGGTGAGCTTGTCATTAACTGTGAGGCCAAGTATTTTTATTTCTCTGGAGAGGCCAATGCTCTCCCCACCCATCTCCAGAATTGGTGTGTCATATTTGAGCTTATTAGTGACAACCATTGCTTTTGTTTTGAGTGGTGCAAAGTTGAGCTTGTTTTTGACACCCCAACTATGGACATGTGCAAGCGTCGCATTTGCCTGCTCCTGGACCTGTATTTTTGAGTCCCCGGCGAAAATCAGGACCACATCGTCCGCGAAAGCCTGGCAGTGAGTCCCTTTTTCGCTCATTTCCTTTAAAAGTGGATCCAACAATAAATTCCAAAAAATTGGAGCACCTATCGACCCTTGAAAACAAACCTGACGCATACTGTTCTATCCTTAAGATAGCTGTCTATCAGGCGCCTCAGGATTACTGGGCACCCAGTCTTCGCAAGTTCACATCGTATTGCCGGCCACCAGGCATTATCAAAAGCTCCCTCTATGTCTAATGATATGAGTAGGATAAGCTTTTTCTCTTTTAAATTAGTTCTTATTAATTGCATCAGATCATAGAGGGAGTCTTCCGTGCTGCGTTGTGGCATAAATCCATACTGCTTCCGGCTTATTTTCGATACGATGTGGCACTTGATTCTTCGGACTACCATATTTTCAAAGACTTTCCCAAGTACAGACAATAGCCCAATCGGCCTGTATGATTTGGGTTGTGTGTAACTCTCTTTACCAGGCTTCCGTAACGCCACTACTGCTGCCTTCTTCCACTTGACGGGGAAATGTGCAAGACTTAAACACTTATTGATTAGTACCAAGAACAATGCAGAGTCTAGGGCGATGGCCACCCCGCAAATGTCCGCTTTAAGACCGTCGTCTCCTGGCGCTTTTTTCGGATTGAAGGTCGACACGGCCCACATTAGCTCATCCACTGTAAAGGCTGGATCACATGAATTATCATTTGTCCCTTCATTTATAGTTTTTGCGATTTCCCTTATTTGCGTGTGTACCGCGTCATCATTTTCAATACGATCCTCCGGATAGAAGGTATCCGCCAGGATCCTGGCAGATTCTTCACTTCCTAGTGTCCTCCCACATTGGATAAGCGGAGCGTCATCCCGTCTCACCATTGTACGGCTTATCACCCTGTATATACCATCCTACATTGTTTCTCGCTCCTGTTTGCTGCAGAACTCTTTCCAGCTGGTGGTCTGAGCTCTTTTTACTACTTGTTGGTACTCCTATTTTGCTATCTTGTATTGTTCGACAACCCATCCACGACGGATCGGCGCTGCATAGGAGATTCGACGCTTTAGTCTGGAGACTTCCTTTTTACGCTGTGTCAGTTCATGGGTCCACCAGGGCAATCCCATTTGTTTTTTGTTTGCTATTTTCTGTGTACTATTTTCACAAGCTTCGGTGATTGATTCTGTATATTCTTCTATTTTTATATCTATTTCATCTTTAGTCGTTATTTTGTCTATCTCAGCTTTATTTATCTCCTTATCATTCCAAAATTGGACGAGTTTCTCACGAAACTCGACCCAATTTGCTTTTCTCGTGTTATATTTCCTGGTGGTTCTTTTTATATCGGTGCCTACTGATTTTCCTAAATTGATGTCAAATAGGACTGTCCTGTGGTCTGAACTGGTTATTTCGTCGGAAAGTCTCCAGTTGACTATTCTCCCGAGAAGGTTAGTAGAGCAAGTGGTTATATCCACGCAGCTGGAAAATCTCTTCCCACCTCTGTATATATCAAAAATGTCTCAGTCCCCTTATTTAGGATATGGAGTTCAAGTTCATCGAGCTTTGCAGTGATCTCTATCTTGTCTTTCAGCTTCCCCACCAGGTACTCCACGCATTCACATCACCACCGAGTATCACGTTCCTTGTTTGTAAGCCCACCACGGCCGCTCCAATCATTTCAAGGTAAGGATCGATTGGTTTGTCGCCCTCTAAGTAGACGAACACCACTCCCAACTCCCATGCCCCTGTCCTAAGCTTAGCGACTGCGATATTCTCTGTTGTTAGACTGGGGCATTGGGACATGTCAATGGTGTCATCGAATAGCACAATAGCTGCCTTATTCACCTTTTCGGTGCTCAGGCTTCTGTCCTTTTGTGCTATTCTCGTCCCCGAGTAATTCTTCATTTGACCAATTCGACCTATATAGGGCTCCTGCACCATAGCGAAAGATATTTTCCTCTTGGTAGCCTCTGTAATTAGTTCGGCCGTGGCTAGCTCACACCTTTGGAGGTTCGTCTGGATCGCGTGGTATTGGTGGGTACCGGTATTTGGTTCCGTGTTTAGGTTTAAAACAATTTTAGCAATATGCTACGGTGGACCTGGCGAGTACTTCCCACTTCTTTCTTGCTGGACAGTCTGAGCTGAATGCGTTGTGATCTTTTCTGTCGTGTTCTGCCTTGTTACAGTTTATACATTCTGGTATTTCTCCAGATAGCCAGTCGGCACATTCAGCTTTGAGATGTGGGCCTCCGCAGTGACTACAAACATCAGTCGCTTCAGTACATATGCGTTTACTGTGTCCGTATCCCAGACAACGCGAACATTGAACTAGGGGGGACTGATCCATTACTCTTACTCGCTGTAAGTCAATGTGGATAACTCCAGCTTCAGTAAGACGATTCCAGATCTGGGGCGAACCTCTCATTACAATGTGGGATGTATGTGGGTTTCTGGTCCTTTTTCTGTATTTAATTTCTATTCTATCCTCTTTATCTAACATGTCTTTGAAAAGCTGCCTCATCAGTGTTATACTGCATGACATCCCTCAAGATTATGAGTGGATCCTTGTTTTTTATATCATCCACATTTAAATCTTTCCCTGCCTGTTTTAGTCTCTCCTTGACTCTTTTTATCTCCTTTTCCGTTCGACATCCCAATATTACTTTTCTATCCCTTGCCTTCCTGATTTTGTCTATTTTTAAGCCTTCTTCCTTGGCATTTATTGCGTTTCTTATCTTGTTCATGACCTGGTCTCCTGTTTCTTTTTCGTCATTGGATGTAATCATCACTGAATGCATGGCCATGTTTTGTGAAGGTAAAGGTGAATCCCTTGGTGGCCCAGCCACTATACTAGCGTAAAATCCTCTGTCTTCTTTAATTTCTTGCTTTTTCATTTCCTCTCTTAATTTTTCCATCTCTTTTCTACTTTCTTCTAATAGTTTCCCGTGTTCTTCCAATTTCTTCATTAAGGTTTGTTCTTCTTCTTTTCTTTTCCTGTTTTCATCTTCTAGTCTATCTCCTTTCTTCTCCTGGTTTTTAGGTTTTTTTTCCTTCTCAATGTTCTTGCCTATTTCCAGCTCTTTCACTAATTGATAGAGTCTCTCTATTGCCTGAGTGACTTCCGTTTTTATGTCAGTCCTCAAGTTTCGAGAGTTATTGAGATGTAATTTTGCCTTTTGGAGACAGACTCGAGCCTTTTTTAGGCGATCCGCATATTTTATCGCTGCGATTTTGGGAGAGCTTTCTGTGTTCTCAGCTGCTACTTTACGAGCTGTTCCTCTTGTTTCCTGAGATGGAACAATCTTCTGTTTTTGACGAGCCCCTGGGGCTACCTTTTTTGGCGAGATCTGTGTTGCAGTCTCCGCATCTGCTTTTCCCATTTCCCACTCTCCGATATTTCTTCTCACACTAGAGACTTGCATCGCACGATCTGTTTTAAGAGAAGGCCCAGCCTTCTTTTTCCCACTTGGGGTGCCCTGAGGACTCATGTCCTTGGCACTATCCTCAGTCTTTTTGATGGGTGTACGAATGCCGAACATTTTCAGGGGAACGCGTCTTGGGTCTCAACAAATAACAAAGCAAATAAAGTAAAATAAAAAGTAAAAAGTAAAATAATAAAATAAAATAAATAAACAACAACAAATAACTGTTAGTCAATTATAGAATTTTAAAGTTTGTAAAAGTTATAAAAGTATTTTAAATTTGAAAGTTTTGTAGATTTTAACAAGGCTGCGGTATTTAAATTTTTCAAATTAACGAAGGCACACAAATACCGCGTCACAGTTTTATTTTTATAAAAATGTTTTCTCTATGTAGAGTCGCAGCTCTACCTTCGTTACTATATGTCACTTGTTTATGCACAGTACAATGTAAATAATATATAAAAATTAAAAGTCTGTCTTTATCTCTATTCCTTTGTGTTATAATTTTTTAATTATCAAATAAATTCTTTAAAAAAATTATTTGCTCTACTAAAAGTCGTCTCTATTCTAATTCTAATAACTGGTCACTCTTAATTTCTAATTTTATAGATCTAATATATATTACAAAAATAAAAATAAAAACTAAATAAAAACTTGCAGTGCTCTATATAGAGTTAGTCTATGTCTAATCTGTTAGCTCTATAATTAAGGTGTCTAATAATACTAAGAATTTCTAAAGAATACTTTATACAAAGAGAGTTACAGGCTAACAAGTTTTTGACTCTATGTAGAGTCTGTTTCTTATAACCAGCTAAAAGCACTCCTCGAACCCTATTCAAAGAACCCAAACTCGGTATAGCTAGCCCAAGAGGTTCAAAGGTTATCGCGCTTTAAAATTCTGGTTTCAAACAATATGGCTGCCAAAATTACGGTTAAAGCGCTGTAACTTCCGAACGAATAGGCTTACAGCTCCGTGCTTGGGCTCGTTTTGGTGGGCTCTACCAGGGCTATATTGTGGTGTAGCTTTCAGGAGTTACAATTTTTGGGCCCTGAAAGGAGACAGTTTCTTTTTGTATGGAGAATGGGCCCACCACGAATTTTAGTGAACCTTAATGAAATGTATGTTGATTTATTCCTTATAATCTATAGATTACAAAATTAATATTAGTTTTATCGCATCTAACGGGAATTCTGAGAAATTAAAAATTAAAATATGAATATCGCAATAACCTTAAAACAAACTAAAAGCGATTTTCTAGTAGTTTTCACCGATATTATGAGTTAGAATAGTGTATATAGAATAGAATAGCTTAATAATTAATAGTATTAAACAAAGTTGTAGGTACATTCAGCAATTATAGATATTTTAAGATAGATG
>JAGSMP010003356.1:0-11029 GCA_029286625.1 Parnassius orleans | reverse complement strand
TAAAATATGAATATCGCAATAACCTTAAAACAAACTAAAAGCGATTTTCTAGTAGTTTTCACCGATATTATGAGTTAGAATAGTGTATATAGAATAGAATAGCTTAATAATTAATAGTATTAAACAAAGTTGTAGGTACATTCAGCAATTATAGATATTTTAAGATAGATGGAAAATTCTTTTAGAATTGTATTACGTTTATAACTGTTTTATCAAGATGAGGTTAGAAAGGCTTTGCTGGCAATAAAATCCAGGCCGTGGGTTGTGTTAAAATCAGTAGAGATATGATAGTTAACATCTTAGAGTATCTTCTACCAGCTCTAACGCATATTATAAGTTTTTCTCCAGACTCTGTAGTATCCAACCCTTTGTAAAAGGGCTATGTGCGTCCGTTCCTGAAGTTTCAAACCATTTACGTCCCATATCTATCCTGCCCTTTGTTACCAAAGTTTTAAGGCCTGTGTATATAAGCAAATCTCAATTTCATATCCAAAATAAACTACTGAGTGCTTATCAGTCCGGTGTTTGCTCCGGTCACAGCACTACCAAAAGTTACAGAGGATATTTGACCATTGTCATTGCGTATTAGACAGTTGACTACGATATACTCCTATATATCCTGTCCCATCTTACATTTGCTCCCTCGGTCTTGGGATGGTTTTTCTCTTACCTTTACGACCGACAGCAATCAGTCCACGTAAGGAGAGACTTCCAGTGGTTATGTCTTAATTCAGGCGGAATTCTATCTCCAATATTATTTTCAGTTTTCATTAATCCTCCGTCATTGAATGTTCGTATCATGCATGCAGACGATCTCCAAATATGTGAGCAATCGGATATCGATAATCCACGTAATGATATCACTAAACTAAACCATAATTTGAAAGCCATTCATGACTGGTCATGGCGTTTTAGCATTTCTGTCAATTCATTTAAATGTCAAGCAATGCTTTTGAAGTTTCAAGAATGCTGGCAAAATTGACGTCAATGCCACCACCCGTATTTTATAATGGTAATTTGATCCCGTTATCGGACTGGGTAAAAAACCTGGTTCTATTTATGGATAAAACGTTGAACTGGGAAAAATAAATCAATGAGGTCAGCCGTAAAGTCAATGCTGTCTTAAGATCGCTCTACCGTCTGAAACACTTTCTCCCATACAAAACTAAGCATTTATGCTTGTTCAAACACTCATCTTGCCTGTCTTTGATTATGCAGATGTTGGTTACTCAGACTTGAACCAAAATCTTCTCAATAAGCTTGAACGCCTTCTTAATAACTACATCAGGTTTATTTTCGGCCTTCGAAAATATGACCATATCTCTCAATTTCGTATTCGCCTTAAATGGGTAATTATCCGAGGCGCACTTTCAGAATATTGTCTGTTCTCTATTCCATTTTAAATGATTTGCCCTCCCCTTCCTACCTTAAAGAAAAATTTCAATAACTTTCCTCCAACCACGACAAGGTACTTCGTTCGCTCTTTAACTAATCTGAAGATTTTCGTTCCACTTCTTTTACTGACTTTGTCGGATTTTAAAGCACCACATAAGATTGTGAAGTCTTCAACAGATTGGTCCGGGAACATATTTCAAAAACTATGTCGACAGCATAATGTCAATACTGCTACCTTTATCTAGACATATTATGTACTTATGTATATATGCATTTATGTATGTATTTATGTGTGTGTATATGTATATATGTAATAAGGATAATTGTTATACATTTATGGATATTTATGTATTTGTTTGTATTCATATGCATTTGTGTACATCTATATAAATTTATTATATTTAGTTATTTATGTCACCTGCCACTAATTTCTCACCACGCCATGGGTTGACTGGTAGAGAATGCTAACTGGCATTAAGTCCGCCCTTTGCAACCTTTATGGTTAGAGCAATAAAGTTTTTAAATAAAAATAAAATAAATAAATAAAAAGAAGTTTTTTTGTTAAGATAAAAGTATTTTTGTCTTACCTGTAATACATTATGTATATGGCAAATAAACGCATTTATTTCTTTCTTTCTTTCTATATCCTCACATTAAACGTAGTTAACTTTTAAATGTGGGTCATTTTTAACATGCATCATCTGGTGGTAGCACTACTTATCTGCTTAGGAATCCGCCTGTGCAGTAGCCACCTACCATCAGGTAGATTGTAAGTTCCTTTGTCACTTAAATTTTATTTTACTAACTAGCGATCCACCCCGGCTTCGCACGTTTGAGTACTGGATCTCAACAACAACGCCACCTACCGGGGCCAATTGTGAATGTAAACCATTCTCTAAGCAACTTAATCACACATACAAAATTTGATCAAAATCGGTACAGAAAAATTATATATTATATATGCATGTATTATACATATACGAGTAAACCTTTCTCTTTAATCATTCTGTCTATTGATGAAAACCGAATCAAAATCCTTTGCGTAGCTTAAAAATATAAGTGTACTAGCTGTTACCCGCGGCTTCGCCCGCATGGTCACTGGGAAATGAACTATCCATTGCTTTTTGAATTGAAAGAAAACTGAGTTTTATAGATTCGTCAGAGATGCAGCCATTAAAAAGAAACTGAGCAAAATTGATTCGTCAGCCTATTTAAATGTTTTGAAACGCAGCAGAAACAGAAACAGAAACTTTTTTATTCAATATAGATTATAAATATTACTTACTGAAAGTCACTCTTTTGTCTAATTACCACTGGTTCGAAAAAAAAACCTCTGTCCTGGGAAGAACCAGCAAGAAACCCAGCGGGACTTTTTTTTTTAAACAACAGCTTACAATCATGTATATTACACAATTAACCACACAAAACAAATTAGAAACAGCCTGGCAGCGAACACCTCATTCTCAGGGGTTATTATCATCCATAAATTCCTTAACATTATAATAACCCTTTTATACAAACTATGTTTAATAAAGTTTTTGAATTTTGAGCAGGTCGGTTTTGTATATTTTCTGGGATTTTGTTGTAAAGCGTATACATCCTTGAATAGATTACTGACTCGGTGGTCGGTAACTGAATGCTACTAGCTTGTGTTTGTTCCTAGTATTTACAGAATGAACATCACTTATTTTTTTGCTCTTCTTTTATTTTTGTGGACGTACATTACATTTTTTTTCATAAATGTATTGAGAGGCCAAAGAGTTAATATATTAATTTCCTTAAATTTTTGTCTGAGCGAATCTTTAGGTTTTAAATCATAGATTGCTCTTATGGCCTCTTCTGTAAAACAAATATAAATTTCAGTGTCAGTTGCGTGTCCCCATAGCTTTCATACGACATTATGCTATGGAAATAGCTAAATAAAACAGATCAATGACATATGCCAGTCTGTGGGAACTTGGGTGAGCTTCGCGTCTGGTGTTATTCAAGAAAAATGGTGGTATCGACAAGACTCAGTTCCTCTCCATTTAAATTGTTAGTATTTAATTGTCTGATATTTGGAGTCATGAACTTCTTACATTTCGTTTACTATTTAAATAAGTTATTAACATTAAACCAATTTACATATTTATATATAGCATTATTATCGTCACTTTTTAATAATTGTCGTTTTAATTTGAAAAATTAATGAAGTGTCATCAGCAAATAATACTATATTTGGTTATCCTACTATGTGGTAAGTAAAATTAATATATATACAGAAACAGAAAGGGGCCGAGAACTGAGCCTTGGTACGCCCATTTGTACTATCGAACCCGGAAGAGCTCATACTATTAATGACAACTTTTTGAGTTCTGTTACTTTAAGCGAATAGGAAATACAAACCCGTATAGGAAAGCATGAAAATAGCCTGTTTATTCCAAATAAATGGATATTTTTTTAATTAAATGAAACTGAGCATAATTATCCGTCAGGGATGCAGACTTGAAAAGAAACTGAGCTAAATTGATTCGTCAGAGATGCAGTTTTCTGAATTGAAAGAACTGAGCCAAATAAAAGATCCGACAGAGATGCAGCCTTTTGAGTTGAAAGGAAACTGAGCTTAATAGGTTCGTCAGAGGTGCAGCATTTGGAATTGAAAAAACTGAGCTAAATAGAAATTTTAGTTGAAAGGAAGATCTGTGGGATTGATTGATTGTGGGAATTTTGGAAAAAAACTAACGAACTACTTTAAGACACTACTGTACACAATGTTATATGTTTTTCCATACAGGGAAAGAATGTGGATTCTGTTATTTGACACACGCGAACATGCATACAATGACCATGAGAGGAAGCACGGTTTTCTAATTGACCCCCACTACCATAACGTTTGCCTTGCGCTATTAATTGTCATTGCAAACTGATCTTAAGAGGGAACTGCAACCTTTGAATTAAAAGGAAGATCTGTGGGAATTATAGGGATCCGTGGTATAATAACATTTTCACCCTACGCCTGTCAAATTATAGCACCGATTATGTTCCGTCCAAGATGTGTCACGCAGCCTTGTCCGTTACATAACCGAGGAGCATCTAAATTTCGCATTAGCATGGGACGCCTAATTTTAATTGAAGCTTATGTGAGGCACACCTGACAACTCTAGAATTTGAAAACTCTACGGGATATGAAGTGCTCTGTTCTGTGTCCATAACTGTGTTCTGTGACAAATACTCTGTTATTTCTCCTGCTACGCAAGCAATATCTGAATTTATTTTGTTAACGCTCTCATTTTTTGGTGCAAGTCGCCCTTTCACATAACCATTTGTCTTTTATGCATGTTGTTCGTTAAATCTAAATAAACGCTCGCAATTAATTCGAATGACTCTGTACTAAATTACAAAAATCTCGTCAATTTAACGCAGCCCTCAGCATCCGTTCCCAAACGCCCAGCCAAGATTTTAGTGTGTCAGCATAGTTTCCAGCATTGATATCATTATACAAATGCACTCTCATATTCGTAGTTAAACTGAATTTTGTCACCTTGTTCCATAAAATAGACGACTTGAGGCATGCTTTAACTTCATCTGCAGGTGTGCCCTTTTGAATGACAGGTAAAGTTTGGCGAAAGTCACAGCCACCATTCCTCCCATTACATCGGTATTGCTGCAAAATCCTGGAGCGTTCGATTTAGTGCTTCTACAGCTTTTTATGCGACATTGTACTTTCGTCCCACACTAAAAGTTTGCATTGTCGTATGCATTATACCTCGTGCACTATTTTTGCTAAAGTTGCAGATCGGCGATTCTTCCTGGGCTAGATTTAGAGTTTAAAACAGAATGTGCAGTGCGGCCCCTCCAGCAGCATGGCGGCTATACCGGGAGAAGCACAGCCACAGCAATGTTTTATCTTTCCGTACTTGCGCTAATAATAAATTTAACAAAATGTCTTCCCAGTTCTCCGGGGCATCTAAAAAGAAAAGTGCACCATTTCCAGATTCAATTTGTCTACTACTTTGTCAAAACTCGTTTTGTTCGGGAAACAAGCAGGGTACATATTCGGCTACTTGCTGCTGCAAAGCTGGTATATGTAGTTGTTTCGTATAATTTCATCACTTAGTTCATTTTCGGTTGTTCTTGAGGGCTTATCATTCCAAAGTCGCTTAATTTTTTTGCCTACCATTGCCATTACTTTATCTTCAATTTTCCAAGTGCTTCATTATAAATGTTCATTGTATGTCATGTTCGCGTGTGTCTGTAACCTTGCAAAATATCTTCACCATGTACTCTTTATATTTGTCCCACAATTTATGTGCATTAGATAGCTATAAGATGATAGAGTTTGCATAAGATCCCTAATTTGGCTGGTGACTGGCACTGCACAGCTTCCTCCATGGTTTCATCCCAGTGATTATCGTTTTCTAAGATGCAGAGCTTCATGCTTCTCTATAAGTTGCGTATTCCTGACCGTTGACAGTTTTAAGGTCTTTATATCCTGTAGGACCCCGAAAATGGGGCAATCTTCATTAATGTGGGCATTAAACATTTTACATAGAATGGGCGAATACGGGACAATCCAGCTGTTATCTAAGGTTTTTTTGAACGCTCCAGAGCGAGATTTGATTGTAACTTTCCTGCCACCATCTTCGTGAGCTCTGCGTCTGTATAAGGGTAGCCACCATTGTCATTGTGCACTGTTTCTTTTATAGCTGTTTAGGGAATTTCTTTTGTACATTTCCTTCTTTCATTTGTAGCGATATTGAATTTCGTGCTCCACATGGACCGTGAATCATATTTCGAACGATGGTATCATACAATTGTTTATCTTGCTCAGGATTCGGATCTCGGCGCTTATTATGTCGTCTGTTTGGCTGGGCCATAACTTCTCTTTAAGCCATATTAGAAATGTGGGCATGCGGTAATCCTCTTTTTGCATTGAATACATGAAGCACTGCTAAAAATTTTCCTTTGTTAATTACATACATTAACTTTTGTACTTTTAATCTAAATACTCTAGCAACTAAATCGTGTCTGTCAGTACTTTTGGCCCGGCATTAGCTCCTCAGTTATTTCTCTTTCCATATGGGATTGCAAGTAAAAGTAACAAAAGATCAGGTCTTCATGGGGTTCTTTGTAAGGCGAATGCGTCTTGTGTGTACTCATGTAGGTAGCGGGACTGTTACCGAATGATGAGGGCAAGTACCATTTTACCTAAATCTCTGGGGTTTACATTGGCGTCGCTAGAAACTGCATCTTGTAAATGTATATATAATTCTCAACATGCAGCTTTTTTGATTTAAAATATAGGTTGTCAGTAAATAGCTTTAACATACTGCAAGGGGGTGATAGCTAGGGTCACTACCTATCAATACAACACAATATATGTTCAGCAAAATCTTACAATTTACAGTTTTACAAAATTTTCCGAAATACCGAAAATCTCTACCTTGAAACAGATTTTTAAGCATCTCATAATGAAAAAATCCTTTTCTAGTACTTTTTTTTTACATCAAATTATTCGTGAATAGTTACTTTCTCATTGATAAGTCTTTTTTTTTATCAAAGAAGACAAGAATGTTTTCAAGAAATACTATTTTTGAAATTTGCACAGAACTATTTTATCACTTAGTTTAACCTACAGTGGTGAAAAAAAATGTGTGGCAGTTTTGTACAACAAACTTAAAAAATAGCTTGTTTAATGGTGATTTAGGAAAGATACAATACTAGTGCATTTTCATTAAAAAGTACAAAAAAAATGCTATTTAAGTTCCAGAGAAGCTGATTTTGTTGCAAATGTAATTAACAATTTTGACAAAAACCACTATGAGAATAAGTAATAGCTGCTCATTTACGCGAATTATTATAAAACTAGTTGTGACACGTAAATGCCACATGCGCATGGCATGACTAAAGGTTTTACCTGCTCGCCGACCGACCCGACCCGACCGGTTACTGTCAACTAAAAGAAGCGCATGTGCTATCCCATCTTTCTCATTGTGATTTTGTGTCTCCTCTCAACCTTATTGCGACACTTGTCAGTACGCTACAAAAACCGTGCGCAACGCATCTCTGTGTTACAAATTATTGTTTCGTACTGACGACTGCTTTGTGCCTTGGACCCCGGACTTTGTTTTCCTTACGATTTGGATTTTTTATTGTGATCACTACTGACTTGGCGACCACCTGGACTTTTGTGTTTTATAACATGGCCAACCGCCGCGTTTTTCCTGGTTATACGCAGCGAGTATGCTGAGATGCACCTTATTTACGGAGAAGATGGCAAAGTTCGAGCTGCTGCCACCCTCTACAGGGAAAGGTTTCGATAGGAAACATCCACACCATGAAATGTTTACCAGGTGCATAACTCCTACATGGAAGGCAGACTCCTGGTCAACGTGGCGGTGGACGGCCTCAAGTTGTTGACAGAACATAGTGCTTCGGAACGAGAACAAGACCCGACAACTTCGGTTAGGCGATACAACGGCGCAGGGGATACCAAGTCACTGTTCATTCAGTACTTAAGAGGTATGGATACCATCCATTTCACGTACGACGCGTGCAAACTCTTTTAACTAGAGACTACCTGCCGAGTTCAATTCTGCCGCCGCATGCTTGAAATGCATCGCGGACCCAAACTTTTAATAAGGTGTTATGGGTGATGAGTCAGCTCAGAAAGGACGGCTACTTGAATTTGCATAATTTACATAGTTGGCAATTAGAAAATCCGTATGTGTCAAGAAGACAGGTCCCAGTACCAATTAAAATAAACTTATATGTGGGATTTTTAATGGCCAGATTGTGGGTCCGTCGAGCTTCCTACATTAAATGCCAATAATTACTTGAGTTTTACGAAACCCTACCACGCTCCTGAAATGTTCCGAGTGAGCTAAGAGAGGTGATGTGGCCAAAATGATGGGTGCCCTGCCATTATGGCCGGAAGAAGGAGCCTACTTAGATGAAGCTTATCCAGGCAGGTGGATTGGGCGACTGGGACCGATATTATGGCCACCTAGGTCTCCGGACCTAAACCCCTGGATTTTTTATTGGGGTGCCATGAAGGACAAAGTCTATGAAAAACCGATCCAAAATGACAATGAATTGAGAGCAAGGGTTAACATTGCAGCAAGAAAAATATCGGAAATAAGCCTGAGAAGACTCAAAAGTTTCATTTTTAAGAAGATGCCGAGCGTGTATGAAAGGTCAAGGAAGCAATTTGAGCATTTATTGTAATTTATTTAAATAAATGTTTATAAAGTTAACTCCGTTTTTTTTACTATCACCTTATCCTTCAAGATGTTATTTAGACCGGCCGGCCGGTCGGCTGTATTAGATATTATGTAATTCGAACCGTAGTACGACCTTACAACGATTCGAATTCAAAGTCACATTACTTGCATTTAAAATAAAATGCTCTTATTAACTAAATAGCTTATTTTTTTTTGTATTTTTTAATGAAAATGCACTAGTATGTATTTTTCAAAATCACCATTAAACAAGCTATTTTTAAGTTTGTTGTACAAAACTGCCACATTTAATTTTTTTCACCACTGTAGGTTAAACTTTGTGATAAGAAAATAGTTCTGCAAATTTAAACAAAAATAGTATTTCTTGAAACATTCTGTCTTTGATAGAAAAAGACTTATCAATGAGTAAAGTAACTATTCACAAATAATTTGATGTAAAAGTACTAGAAAAGGATTTTTCATTACGAGATGCTTAAAAATCTGTTTCAAGGTAGAGAGTGGTATTTCGAAAATTTTGTAAAACTGTAATCCGTAAGATTTTGCTGAACATATATTGTGTTGTATTGATGAGGTAGTGACCCTAGCTATCACCCCCTGCAGTATGTCGCCATTTACTGACACTGTATAACGGAGATGTTCACTTTCTACCTTCACATACATGTCTACCAAAAATTGATGAAATAATTGTTACACTGGCTAAGAGGTTAAAACATTTTCTCGCAACATCATATGATACGCAAAAATCCATACACGATACTTTTTGTTCGAGTAGGCCTTTGTGACCGGGTTAATGAGTGAAATTTGAAAATGATAACCCTCTTGTCCTTCGCAATAAATCAATGGGTATTGCAGAGCGTCATAAAACTTGTGTGTATCGGCTACCCGTTGCAAATCATCACGTGCTCGCAAGACAATGTCTCGTGAAGAAAATTGATCACTAATTACGGCTGCTATTTCGTTTATCAAAGGTGCATTGTAGCGCCTTCATGATCTCCTCGAGGGGTCCGATCGCGTGAATGACGACTTTATAATCCTTCCAGGTAGGTTTTCTAAAGCAGTTTTAAATGTTTTGACTAAAATGTTACGTTCATGCAAGAATCTTTGAATTTTGAACACTGTGTCTCTCAACTCCCCTGATAAATTGGCAGCGACGGTGTACCTCAATTTCTGTCACCCATAAAATATACTTGTAAAATTTACGCTGTTCGTTTCAGCTGAAAAGTGAACCTATTCTATGATAACGGTTTGCACCGTAAATGTAGGCGAAAATCCCATTATTATTTCGGTCAACCTGAAGGACGTTATTTGAAAGCATGAGTTATATTTCCGGATCCTGTTTAAAAGCGCCGTGACTCATTAGCATCATATAAGAAGAGAGTTTCAAAGGTTCTTCTGGTTTCAAGTAACGGAAGAGACACTTTGCCATTGGAACAGCTCATGCCTGCAGTCTCATCTTTCCATTTTAAAGCGCTGCAAAATCGACACGCCTTGTCCATCAGTCCGATAACAACTAACCTGTGATTTTTATATTCAATCAACGGATCATAATTGAATGCTGCGTCATTAAAACCGACCAATTGTTTCTTTGAAAATTTTATTGACGTTCAGCTGGAGCCGTATTTGCATCTCTTCGCGCCTGTGTCTGTTCTGGTGTTTCAGATGCCCTTATAGTAGATTGACGTTCAGCTTGCTCAATGAGTCTGTGTTGAGTTTCATCAGGTGTTTCGCGGCTTTAAGGCGGCCTGACGTTCCGCTTGTTCGAATAGCCTTGCTGACTTTGAGCAGGTGTTTCAGTAGCTCTAAAGCAGATTGACGCCTGCCTGTTCAAGACGCCTTTGCTGACTTTGATCAGGTGTTTCAGTAGCTCTTAAAGTAGCTTGACGCTCTGCCTGTTCAAGACGCCTTCGCTGACTTTGAGGAGGTGCATCGGAAGCTCTTAAAGCAGCCTGACGCTCTGTCTGTTCAAGACGCCTTTGCTGACGTTGAGAAGGTGTCTCAGATGCTCTAAAAGCAGCCTGACGCTCTGCTTGTTCTTGCCTCTCAGTTCAGCATCTTCAAAGATTCTAGCGATCGAGCTAATCTTTTCGCTTGTCTTTGAGAAGATACTCTTGAAAGGCTGGACTTACGTTTGCGAGGCATTATGAAGTAAGAAAAAACCTATTTATAAAAAAACGTTAAAATGCCTAAAAGGAATTAAATTTCCTTTTAAATATTTTTTTAAAAGCAAATCCAAAATATCTAAAAGGAATAAATATTCCCTTTAAATATTTTTTAAAATCAAAACAACAAAACCAATTCAAGATACAACACGAACCGAAAACGATAGCAAAAAAAAATCGAATCAACTTAAACCAAATCACAAAACAAATGCAGAAAACTGAAATCGAAAGCATTAGTTAATATAAATATAACCA
>JAGSMP010003355.1:0-12240 GCA_029286625.1 Parnassius orleans | reverse complement strand
AGCTTGCTCAATGAGTCTGTGTTGAGTTTCATCAGGTGTTTCGCGGCTTTAAGGCGGCCTGACGTTCCGCTTGTTCGAATAGCCTTGCTGACTTTGAGCAGGTGTTTCAGTAGCTCTAAAGCAGATTGACGCCTGCCTGTTCAAGACGCCTTTGCTGACTTTGATCAGGTGTTTCAGTAGCTCTTAAAGTAGCTTGACGCTCTGCCTGTTCAAGACGCCTCGCTGACTTTGAGGAGGTGCATCGGAAGCTCTTAAAGCAGCCTGACGCTCTGTCTGTTCAAGACGCCTTTGCTGACGTTGAGAAGGTGTCTCAGATGCTCTAAAAGCAGCCTGACGCTCTGCTTGTTCTTGCCTTCTCAGTTCAGCATCTTCAAAGATTCTAGCGATCGAGCTAATCTTTTCGCTTGTCTTTGAGAAGATACTCTTGAAAGGCTGGACTTACGTTTGCGAGGCATTATGAAGTAAGAAAAAACCTATTTATAAAAAAACGTTAAAATGCCTAAAAGGAATTAAATTTCCTTTTAAATATTTTTTTAAAAGCAAATCCAAAATATCTAAAAGGAATAAATATTCCCTTTAAATATTTTTTAAAATCAAAATAAAAAAACCAATTCAAGATACAACACGAATCCGAAAACGATAGCAAAAAAAAATCGAATCAACTTAAACCAAATCACAAAACAAATCGCAGAAAACTGAAATCGAAAGCATTAGTTAATATAAATATAACCAACAAAAAGAAGTAACCTCAGAAAAACGGAGCAAAAATATGGTGAAGTTTAAAGTTATAAATAAAACTAATGTTCCTTATATTTAAGATAGATAATTGTTCAATCCGGGCTATAAACTTCGGACATATCGTGATACTTACATTAAAAAAGGATATAAATTATAATTTTAAACATCGTATTTTTAAATCATGTTTAAAATAATTACTGGGTTTTAAAAATAATGATATACATATGCTTCACGCCTGTAATTCCTGTGAGGGTGGGCAGAGTCCAAAGAGCAGCGAGCTACTTGGAACACGTTTAGTCAAAAAATATGGATATAGATGAAAAATTGTGAAAATTGTGCAAGAGGCTATATTATGTTTAGTCCACCACCTATACAATCACAAACGCTATATACCATTAGTCGCAAGTTACGACATGCTAGGCAAGTAACACAGTTGGCACATTCTTTTCTGTTATAGGTTCCACAAACACATGAGACCTATAAATCCCGAACCAACATGGGACGAAAATAATGGGTTAAATTTTCATTAATAAAATTAAGTATGAATTTTTCTTAACCATTTCACTGCCCCGTGAGTAGTATATTTCGATTATTTAATTATGTCTTTTTCGCAGACTGGGAAGTTGTTAAAATATCTTACAACATTTAAAATACCGGAAAAGTAATACCGACTCTTGTGGAGTACGAAAAATACGGAGAAATATTATGCTCGCTCACGCTCAGCTGAAAAGCATAAAGAATTCTTAGAATTTGAAACTAGTACATCTCGCACAAAGCATATCCGCACTCTAAGCAAATTAAAACAACTAATGTGACTGATGATGTCTTAATGGTGTCGTGCTATGGCTCTTGAAAGTCGTTCCAATTTGTAGGAACTCTTTCAATGACAACGACGCATAATTATATCTGTGTGATTAAATATGAATATTTTAATATATGATATACCTTTACAACGAAATCCCAGAAAATTTCCATGTTTCTCAATGAACATGTTAAAAAAATTTACTAAAGTAAAACTGTCCATGAAAAAATTAATGAAAATAACCCATGGGAACGAGGTGATCGCTAACACGCTGATTTCTTTTTCTATTATAACACATGTAAATAATTGCAGAAAATTATTGTAATACATATAAAGAGTATTATCTAACACTGAAATTGTCATACCAAGCACAGCAACATTAAGTTGCTATTTTAGGCTGGTATTCTGTGAGAGCGTGGTCCTACCCCGGTCGAGCCGACCCGTTCGTGCTACAACCATAATATAGCTGCAGCATTGCTCTACCACGTTGCATATAGATATTCACCATACTCGTAGTTACCACTCTTTCCAGGTGGAATAACAGTCACTTTTTTAACTACCTTCATTTGTTTTCAGGAAAATGCCGCACCTCATCTTCTAGTTCTGTTTCCTTCTGTCATCTCTTACGAAATCTACGGGAAGGTATGGGGTAATGGATGGATGATTTTTACGCCGTCATTACACGGCATTGGCAGTTCGATTTCTTTCAATATTACTTTATCAGCTTATTTGTTTCTGTTTTTATTTCTTTATCAGCCCGACCAGCTTACTGCAGGGCATGGGCCCCCTTGCAGAAAGGATTTGTCATAATTCTCGCTGGGTAATTAATTTGGTGAGCGCATAGCTAATAAATACCACCGCATTTTCATTGCTGTTTTTATCCATAGTCTATGAAACTTAAGTTAAGCGCTTTCGGATGATATCCACCATTGGTTAGTCTTAAGACGCAGAACTTAGAGTTCACCTGATGATAAGTGGCTTCTGCTGCCCATAACTAACCGCAACCAGCTTCAAACAAAGGTTATGGTTTCGTTCTCTCCTCCGTGCAGGAATGCCTGTAATTACTGGCTTTCTATACCATTCATATTGGAAAAGAACAGTACTACTGGTTGGTGACAGAAGAAGTCAAGAGCATGGTATTCAGGTGGACTTCAAAACAGAAAATGAGTTGTAACTCCGAGTTGAATTACCTCACCTGCATAGATCAAGCTCTAACGTTATTACAAAGCCATATATCACTTTAGGCGCCTTATTTCAGGCTTGAAAATTGAATTCTTGGCAGAAATCTTAAGGTCATATTTCCGAGAGTATTTTAATAAAGATTTTTTTGATTCATAAAAGCAGGAAAATTGAATTACGAGATTAAATTATGTTTCCTCTTAAAAATGTCGGCCTTTTAATGTTAAAAGGAAGTTTTGATTTATTTCTAATACACTTTCATTTATTTCTGTAAGTACCATTGTGATGATATTCATTCAGTTATAGTCTCCTATATTCATCAAATTAAAGTTTCCTCGACAATCCTAACGGAGACGGATGGAACTGAAAAATCAAAATTGTCAACTGTCGACAAACGCTCGGTTAAAATGACACACCGGCAGACTAACAGAGTTGTGGTTTTAGACTTTTGCAATAACAATAGTTTTATTTATAAATCAACATATTAATGTGTCTATTGCCATAGTAGGCTTAACAACTACTAATATCACTTCACGCTCGTGAAGTTATAACCTCGCGAAAAGATGTTGATAATTTAAAAAATGTCATACAGAATATTTTTAAATCTTATATTTATTTAAGAACTTGTAACCGTGTTGACTATGCCAGTTCCATTATTTGCTTGATAATTATATGCTAATTCATTTCTATAATTTATTATATATCAGCTCACAAACCTATTTGGCTTTTTTTGATAATTTAGCAAGCAAGACATCAATATTTAATAAACATTTAATATTCTTAAAAAAAATCGTTTTATTTTGATTCAGACCTATTCTAATAGCAAGTGGTAAACATGGTATATCACACAATTTCATGAATTTACTGTTTTCTTGAGAAAGTCGGATTAATTTAACGATGTCATCGGAAAATTACGTATCTAACTAATATCACCAATATTTTCCACTGCCGGATAACTCATTTTAATTCTTGGATATGTTACGGCTAAAAGCCGAAGTGCGGTTACATCTAGTTTTAGCCCGCTAGAACTAGGTGTACTGTTAAATTTATAAAAATACGGAAAAGCGTATCAAGTTATATCAGCGACAGTAGGCTAAGGTGCGGTTAAGGTGGCCCTTAAACCTAACCCTAAGCCGGCTACACCTAGGTGTATCCGCACTTCGGCTTTTAGCCGTAACAGATACGATATAAATATCAAATGGAGCTGCAACGGAAAAAGGCCTAGCCACGCTATCTGAAGACGCATTAAAATAATTTATGGTTCATAATTTTAAGTCAACCTCCTAAACCTGCCACATTAATGATAAGTTAAGTTTAAAAAAATATATAGCGACAGACAGCTTGTATATAGCGACAGCATTTAATATCATATAACCAAAATTCATTTTTACTAATATTTTATGATTAATTAACTTTTTTTAAAACCGACATCAAGCCACAGTGTCTAACAAAGCTACATTCTAATAATGGCAATATTTTTAACATTATTACTAACAATATTGAAGGGATCATATGTGTACATTACTAGCTGTTGTTCTGCCCTTTCCGGTGGGATCCATGATGAGTTTCACTCCGAAATCACTCCGGACTTTTATAAGTGATCGTTTATTTAGAAGTAAACCACAAACTTTTCTAAACGATGAATACCTATAATTTCATCATGATCATTATTATTCAGAATAGAAACCCTAAATAATAATGATCATGATGAAATATGTAGGTTTGATCGCTTCAGCATTATTCTAACTACCTATAATTTAAAATCGACTATGACTTCATTCATGAGGTATAGAAGGTTTTTTAAAATATACTTTAAGGGAATAATAATAAAGGAATGGTAGGTAATTGAATGTTTTTGTTCAAGCTTCTATTTGCATATTATTCGAAATAAATTCAAAATGCGATTCAGATTAAAAAATATGCAACATTGGGCATCCAGCTAGTCCGTGTTATAAAAGTATTTGCAACTAATATAATAAAATAGACAATTAATTATCGTGTATGTCCCATGCTTTTATTGCACAGGGCGATTCTGGACATTGTCATTTGATAATAACTTTATTATAGCGCCACTTATCATATCCTAGCACAGCTTTAAATCATTCTCAGACAAAAAAATATATTCGTGAGGTCTTGTGGATATTGAGTTTGAAAGAAAAAAAGGCAGTTTTTAGTATTCTCAGTAAGATAGTAAAAGAAGATGTAGAAAGGAAGACGCAACTAAGGACGGAAAATATTGATAAAGACTATCTCATAATTTCCAGGCAAATAACTTTATTTAAGGAAACTCGTCAAAACTGCAAAAATTGAAAACAATCAAGAATTAATGCTGTAAATTCAATAACGAAACCTTCTATTTTTAAGAGATTAAAGAAATGTTTTAAGTGTGTTTAAATGTGGGGAAGCTGTGAAAAAAATAGGCAGGTAGCCAGATAAGTAGCGATGAAATAATGAAAGCAGTGAAAAACATGAAAGCAAGTTATGCAGCTAGATATGACAGAGTATCATATATATAGACAATAACACCAATGCTGTACAATTTATTTAATTTATGATGGAACTTAAGCACGTACCGAGAGACTGGTGCGAACTGTGAATTCGTTATAGTTACACTGTGTTAGAGAAAAGGACTGTAAAATTACCGCAGAATCAACCTGTTTAGCATTGGCTGATAGAATAGAATAGAATATTTTTTATTCAATATAGATTACATGTGTAATGCACTAATTTTGATATAGCATTATTCACTTCGTCACATTTAAATGAATGACGTTTAAGTTTAAAAATCAAGGAAGTATCATCAGAAAATAATACTATATCATGATTATCCCTACAAGGAACGTAAGTCATTAATATATACTAGAAATAGGAATGGGCCGGGAATCGAGTCCTGAGGGACTCCTACTAGTACGGGTGAAAACTGAATGCTAAGGTGTTGATTGAAAGAGTTATGAAGAAACTGAAGATTTGGTATATGCAGGCTAGATTTAATAAAAAGATGGGGTGTATAGATCAGGTTGCAAACCGGTAACATTCATTGCTATGCGGACGACATCACTGGTGATGCTTTATACACCAGCCGTGCCAATATTTCTCGGGAAAATGTCGCTGAGTACCGGAACAAACTTGTGCCTGAAGTCGAGACTTTGTTGAACAAAGTCTCAGAGTGGGGGCGACTAAATCTAGTCCAGTTCAATCCCCAGAAGACACAAGTTTGCGCGTTTACCGCTAAAAAGAACCCCTTTGTCATATCTCCTCAGTTTCAAGGCACTCCCCTTGTTGCCTCAGCCAGTATCGGAATCCTCGGTGTCGACATATCCAGTGAAGTGCAGTTTCGTCGTCACTTGGAAGAGAAGGCCAAATTGGCCTCTAAAAGCTTGGCGTGCTCAGCCGAGCGGGACAGTATTTCATGCCGGCACACCGCTTGCAGCTTTACAAGGCGCAGGTTCGGCCCCGCGGAATACTGTTCCCATCTCTGGGCAGGGCCCCCAGTGCCAGCTCCTTCCACTTGACCGCATCCAGCGCAGAGCGGCTCGAATCGTCGACGACCGAGTTCTTTCCGATCGGCTGGACTCACTGGCACTGCGTAGAGATGTTGCATCTCTTTGCGTATTTTATCGCATCTATCACCGGGAGTGCTCTGAGGAATTATTCGGACTAATTCCAGCCGCTCAATTTCACCATCGCACATCGCGACAGAACTCGAGATACCATCCATACCATCTTGATGATTGGCGGTCCACCACTGTACGATTTAGAAGAAGTTTTCTTCCTCGCACAACTTCCTTGTGGAATCGATTACCACCAGCGATTTTTCCGGACCGATACGACTTAGAGACCTTCAAGAAAAGAGCCTACACCTTCTTAAAGGGCCGGCAACGCATTTGCAATTCCCCTGGTGTTGTAGTTGTTCATGGGCGGCGGTAGTCACTTACCATCAGGTGAGCCGCATGCTCGTTTGCCCCCTCCTATAAAAAAAGGTATTTTCTATTCGCTAAAAGATTTTGCCATAACCAGAATTTTTTTTATTTATTTTTGACTTAGAAAACGCTTATAACAGCGTAAACAGAGGCGCTTTATGGTAAACGATAGTCAAGTTTGCGTTGACATCTACGATGATTCACGCGTTAAAATTTCATACTTGTCCTCACATGTGAACATTCGTGTGGTGGTGTAAGGATTTATGGGTTCTTCACAGATTGGAATAGTCTGGTACTTGTTACAGGTTTTGTAGCTTCCCCATTACGAGAAGAGACGTCTCTGTATACCACAGCATCCTATTACCATCAGGTGGACTGTGTGCTCCTTTGTCACACTAATTCTATAAGAAATAAATTATGTATAAATTGATAAACAAAAATAATAACTGGTGATAAGACGACTGGACCTTTTCTTGCTTAAAGACTTAGTATAGCCATTTAGCGAGAAAACGCAGCCAGCATTCTTGAGTAACTAGTTTAGTTTTAGTATAATTTATTACGATAATTAATTTTGTAAATTTTAATGTAATGTAAATACAAGCTTAGAATAAAATAAAATACATTAAAACTGATAATTAAATGAACTTTAATAATTATGTTCAAATTTATTAAATTTACTCTTAAATCAACACCTTTCCACAAAAGGAATACTTAGACGTTTTAATTGCAATAAAACAATGCAAAACATGACCTAAATATTTGCAAAGTTTTAATTGGAATTGCTGCATTGTTCTAGGAAGAACACTAGGTACTAGAAAATCGTATTGTGCACGAGCTGACTCAAAAACCGTTTATCACTCAGTCGAAACTCATTCCCAAGAATTCAAAGTGTAAGATGTTAAAATAAAAATTATAAGTTATTGAAGCTTTGCGTCAACTGTAATTTCGAACAACAGTCATAGTCTTTAATTTTATTTTAGTTATAGTTAGTTTATATTAGGGACTTATGATAGTAAGGTCTATGATACAAAAGCATTAATATAGAAGGTCTCTAAATAAGCATTATAATAGCAGAGTTGTGGTTTGAAGTCCCATAAAAGACGTATAATAGTAAGGTCCATTAAATAAAGCAAATATGTGGAAGGTCTCAAATATGTAAAAGCATTATATAGACAGAAATGGGACTTGAATAGGATTATTATTGTGACGTGTAAACTGCTTCACAGTGTCCGAGACCGAGGTAAAGTTGGACGCTAAGAGATATGTCCTAGGCATATCATCTTAGTTTCGGTGGTAAGCGGGTTTGTTGTAGCAATACGACTTGCCTGTGGACATCGCACACCCCTACTGATTATGGGCGGCGTCTTAGTGCGCAGCGTTACGATACGTCGGCTGTCTTTCAGATTAATGTGACTGTGTTAGTTAGTACTTTTAAGTGCAACAAGCATACTCAACTTCACCGCTGCATTGGAAGACGTTTTCAAGCTACTGTACTGGAAAGGATACGGTATTAACATCAATGGCGAGTACGTCACTTACCTTTAATTTGCAAACGATATAGTCCTTATGGCAGAATCGCCGGATGACCTAAACACTATGCTCCATGACCTCAATAGCGTCTCTCAACGGATAGGTCTTAAGATGAACATGGTATTTAAAAAGAAACAAAATCATGTCGTTCGCAATTCCCTGTACGCGGTTCAACCTCAGTGTTAGTCGATATTGGAGCAGTTTGACCTACTTAGGCTCCATATCTGAAAAAATAGTTAATAGTTGTGGCGTTCAAAGCAAACAATTCTCTTAGGAATATCTGTAATAATAAAGATAAGTTGGATATTAGTCAAAAATCGGGTGCTTACAAACTTGTTTTTGACGAATGCCGCCGTTTACGTGGGTCAGGCTGGTCGCAACTTCGACACACGCAATAGACATTTAGCCGCATAAAAATTGTAATCCCAATAAATTCATTTGCTAACCATCTCTTGGACACTGGACACAACTTAGCCAACGACCACTCCTTTAAAGTCTTAAACACTTGTAATAAAAGGCTGCGACTGTGTGTGCCTGAATGAACAAACAAATGTTTCTAACTCACCTCTCTTAAACATCTTTAGGCTGCTCTCCAGCCTCGCAATATGGTCGTTCATCACCTTCACGGTGATCAGCGATTGGTTGCGTAGTTGGAGAATAGGCGGGAGTTTCGCAGCGGTTTGTTATTAATTCTACTACAAGTGGCTGCGTTCGTCAAGTTTTTTTACTGAAAGTGTACGCTGTTGGCCCTGCGGCCTTGACAGCTTCATCGAAATTAGGCTCAAGGCGAGGACCTACGAGCCATTGGAGTGCAACTATTCTGCCGGCAGCGAGGCGCCTGCCGACTGCAGTCCTGAGGCACTCCCAACCCCTGCTTTTGGAGTGAGGCCCTCAGCTAGGAGGGGGCTCGATGTGATTCAAAGGCCTCTCAAGGAGGTACGAACCTCGGCTTGAACCACTATCGCATGTCGGTACGGGTCGCAAAGTAAAACGCCCCGTATCACGGGTGTTAAACCTCGTGTACGGGTGTGTTCAGGACCTCGCGTTCGCCGGCGAACGCGGTGTGCCCTAGTGTTCTGTATTAGAGTAGTGTCTGAGTGTAAGTGTGTGTGTGTTAATGTTATGTAATCAAACGGTTCCCTCTTCTATGGAGGACGGGATCTACCTATTGCATAAGTGATCTCGTCGTCGGGATCAAGAAGAACGTTCTTAGGACGTCTCCTATGGGGCAGCATCCTCACTGGGGAGTATGAGCCCGCCCATTTACCAACGGATTTATGTGTTCTTTTATCAGATCAAGTATCTTAAGGAAAATTCCTTAAGATACGAATGGATGGAGGGCATGTCGAGGTCGCGGTGGAGATCCGCATTCCTCACATAGTAAGGGCTCCTGTGATTTGTCGCAATTCCTGCGACAAATTTATGCCATAATGGGACATATACAGGTTTTGAAGAGATGCAGTTTGTGTCAGGGACAGCTTACTGCTTTTACCGGTTAAGGCGAAAAGACGGTACACTACAATTTTGCCTTATTCCTAGCTGTTTAATGTGCTTAGAGAAGCTTATTGCATTATCTAATAGTACCCCAGGTATTTCACCTCTCGAACCCATGGGATTGGGCTACCGTAGAGGAGATCACTCTTTTGTGTCTTTTGAATTTCAGGATTATTATTTTTTCTACGTGTCCTTTGCGATGATTTGTGATTAATCTATAGTTAGCTATTTTAGGGTCTCTAATGCTATGCTTAAGAAAAGTCTCTTACTAGCAATATATCAATCTGATGATCAGTGAGGAAGGTTCGAACTTCGTCAATTTGATCTTTAAGGCCACACGCATTAAAAGGCGACATCTATCGACCTAGGTTTTATTTTAGCTATTAGTGTATTATCCATTTCGATAGAATAAAAGAGCCAAGTTAACAGTAATTAAGTGCATCAGGATTAATTAGCTCTGAAGTTCTTGATTGCTTCGATCACTTCCTTGTGATCCAGGAAGCCTGGAGGCGCTCTTTAGCAGAGCGCGCAGTCCTAATTTTGTGCCAAAGTGCGCAACTCGTTGCATCAAAATTGTCCACGAAATCGCAGACCAGGTTGAAGTCCTCGACTAGATCCTCCAAGGCCGAGGAGGAGGTCGGCTTATAGCCGGTTTGGGGAGGTCTCCTACGCGTGGCGCGGACGACCACTGTTACCGTTGCGCGCGCGGGGAGAGAGTGGACACCTGTTTAGGTGCTCCACTAACCATGCTTGGCGGCTTCGCCCAAGCACTTTGCTTGGGGGCCGGGGCCGGGACGCAGGCAGAGGGAGGGGGATTGCCCTTCTTTAGAGGACCCTGTGCTTTCTTCTGCTTGGGGGGATGTTTGCGACCCCCAGCGCTCTTCCCCCTCTGCTTTTGAGTTTTGGGGGCTTTTGGGCACCTGCGGAAAATCGCAGTATGCGAATACGTTGCGGGTGCACTCTTTTGTGCCGTGATCTCCTGTGCATTTGACGCACTTGGGGTGGACAAAGCAGTTGCGAGCTGAGTGACCATAGAGTTGGTATCTATGACACTGCCCGGGAACCTTCTTCTTATGCGGGGGCTCTATCGAGACCCCCGAGAGGTGACATACGGTACGTATGTCGAAGATCTTCTTGCCCTCTTCTGAGTGGTCAAGGATTACCAATACCAAATTATAGGGGGTACTGGTGTTCTTATTGACCATACGGTGCACCTCTTGCACCGGCAGTCCCTGTTTGATGAGATCCTCCTTTACGAAGGAGGTCTCTAACTCCTTTGGAATTCCACGTACAACTACGCGGAGACGTTTTTCCTCCTCTAGGGAGTATGTGTGGTAGAGGATGTCCTTCCCCCTTAGAAGACTTGTCAGAGCCCTGAAGTCCTCGACCGTGTTGGCCGAGAGCACGATGTCCTGTCCGGAGGGCTTGGCTTTTGTAAAGCCTATCGTTTTGCTGGCCATGATGCGGGATATACGATCCCACGTGGCCTTATCCTGTATAATGACGGGGGGGGGGCTTTTGGGACCTTTTTGTCCCGACGTAGCCTTGACAGCTTCACCCTTATTAGGGGAGGATTGTCCCTTCTGAGGGAGGAGAGCAACGGAGCGGGTTGGGGCCGCCTTTTTAGCCGGCCTGGAGGTGTCCGCCTTTTTTGAGGACCGGCACCTCTTTCTTCCTTCGACGAGGGTGAAGCCCTTATCGCCGGAGGAGGATGTTCCCTCTGGGCGCCTTTCAACCTCGGTGTCCTCTCCCGAGGAGGCCGCCGAGTCGAAGGCACCCGCGCTCGAGGCCCTAGATGGCGCGCAGGAGGAAGCCCGAGAAGAGGGCTGGGAAGGGGTCTGCGAGGGAGTTAATTTTAAAATTAATGAAAATCGCAAGGAAAATCGCAAAGAGCAAGTCCATTGGATTCGGCTGATGGCGAGTCTATTGGATTCGGCTGATGGCGAGTCTATTGGATTCGGCTGATGTTCGTCAAGTGGTAATTGGTTGCATGTTTTATCGAATAACGCAGTCACTCGGTACTGAAGTGGGGAGCGGTTGCGTCAACGAGTTATATAAATAGCAGCTGTTTTGGTTCGCTCCTCACTTACCGGTCAGCCACCGCAGAGTCTACTTCATCTAGGATGTCTTGTGAAGAGGCGAAACACGTGACGTGTCGGTCTTGGGAGTTGTGGTGCTGAGATTAGTGATGACGGCGATATTGCATGCAATTGAGGTAGGGCGAAGGTGCTCTCCAACGGTAAGACATCATTTTATTTTATTGAGCGAATATAAGTAAAGTACTAACTAATAACTTACTCTAGAAGAGTTTAAAATATTATGCCTATAATAATGATAGGCACTTGAGCGTGCAGAGTAATAGAGCGTGTCTATAAACTCGCCCTAAGCAGAGTGCAGAAAGGCGCTGATCGCGAAACTGTTTCTCTCGTACTATTCACGAGCGTAATATCATTTGATTTACGTCACAGGGTCTAGGATCGAAGGAAACCTACGCTCGGCGTAGTCGGGCACCTCTTTAGCGTAACAAAACAAAATAACTAAAATAAAACACGTTTTATAGATTCATATATATTTGAA
>JAGSMP010003354.1:0-17176 GCA_029286625.1 Parnassius orleans | reverse complement strand
AAACTGTTTCTCTCGTACTATGCACGAGCGAAATATCATTTGATTCACGTCACAGGGTCTAGGATCGAAGGAAACCTACGCTCGGCGTAGTCGGGCACCTCTTTAGCGTAACAAAACAAAATAACTAAAATAAAACACGTTTTATAGATTCATATATATTTGAATAACTACCTTGAATCGTGTTCCTTCCCCGGTTGAGCCGAACCATTCGTGCTACAACTATAATACTAATATAGCTGCAGCACGGCTCTACCACGTAAAGACTTTTTACTTAATAGATCCTACCCAGGCAAAGCCATGGCGGGTTGCTGGTAGGAAATAAGAAGATAGGTTTTGTTAGTATCTTTATTATAAAGGATTACTAATAACGATATTAACATTACTAATACTCCAATAACTACGCCATATAATGCTTGTGCTAGGAGTGGTTCACGATAGTAGCCAAATGATTTATTCGAACCCACGATTTTCCGAGTTTTAATTCCGTACGCCTAACCATTAATCTACTGTCACATTGTAAATTTAATTTACTTACTTTTGAATTAATTAAGATGTACATAATATGTTTAAATAGTACTCAGTGACAGAGGAAATCGTGCAGTAATTTGATCGCTCCAGAAATATTATTTGAGGACGTTTGAGGTCCATTAACACACAATGGAGCAACATGGTACTATTGTCGCGTTCCCATGCCAAAAAACCCGTCACTATGGGTCACGCGAAATATGGGGAACATCAAATATTATGAGTGAGTAAATTAAAATATGACTCATAATATTCTGATGAAATAATAGTAATATAAACATGGTAGCGCCACGCTGCAGCTATTATGTTTGTAGCACGATTGGATTAGCTCGACCGGGGACCACGCTCTCACAGAATACCGGCTTAAAATAACAGCAAATTGCTTCTGTATTTCGTTTGGTGACGGTAGAGAACCGGAGTTCCTTTTTACTGTAAACGAGGCATTCTATCTTAGTTCCGAGGGGTAGCAACGCATCTGTTATTTTGATTCTTAATCGATGACACATATGTGTTAAGAATAAAAAAAACAATCATTGCTTTATATTATATTACTAGCTGTTCCCGCGACTTATTCCGCGCGGAATTTATTACGATTTGATTTCATGGGTTTTAATTTTGTTGCACGGAATCCTTATTCTTTATCTAAAGTAAAAGTAGCCTAAGTTACACCTTAAAGGCGTTAAAATCGGTCAAGCCATTGCAGAGATTACTCCGCAATGGCTTGACCGATTGTAATTACGATCTACCGATGTACTTACTGTTTGTTCCGGCTAAACTTAGAAATAACGATATCCGCAGTAGAACCAGAGTAACCGACATAGCCCAACGGATTAGTAAGCTGAAGGGGCAATAGGCCGGTCATATAGCTAGAAAAACCGACAACCGATGGGTAAGAAAGGTTCTCGAGTGGCAGCCTCGTACCGGTAGACGAAGTGTAGGTCAGCCCCACCACTAGATGGAGTGAAGACTTTGTAAGACATGCAGGTAGTCGATGGATGCAGGTGGCTCAGGACCGTGCTCTGTGGCATTCCTTGGGGGAGGCCAATGTTCAGCAGTGGACATGTGAATGCTGCAATGATGATGTTGATGATGCTGTTACATTGCATAATTGTTTTAGTTTTACTTTCCGTTAAAATATACAATTTAAGGCTAAGCTTAGAGGATTGAAACGCACTAGTACTAATTGAGAATATTACATGCAAAATAAATCACACATACTAAAATGAAACTGCTTTAAAAATGGCCTAATTATAGACTTAGTGCGCAACATTTATTTAAAATATTACTCCAACGTAAAACCCACATTAGTTCATAAAATGAAATATTACAAGTGCATAAATGAAATTATTTTTAGGGAAAGGAATGTTTCTTTCACTGACTCAAACTGCGGCAAGGGCTTCTTTAAAAATTATGAAAGGTGTCGGACTAGACAGAAGGTATTATAGTGCTAAAAGTGATCCTCTGAGGACTAAGATGGAATACCTCGTAACCAGATAAAGAGTTTTAGATCACAGCACCCACCATAAGAAACATAACAGTATTTTGCTGTTTTACGCTGGTATTTTCTGAGAGGGTGCCGCGGTCGAGGCGACCCATTCGTGCTCCATCCATAATATATAAAGTTACAGCATGGCTCTATCATTTAAAGTTACTCTAGCAGGTAAAAAGGCGTATGGGGATTCTCCCTTTGGATTATAAGTTTATTGTTATGTAGAATAAAATACTCTGTAAGCAATCAGTGCCATGAAGGTTTTAATGGAGTTACATTCGCAGTTTGTCTTCTTTATAAGGGTAAGTCACAAATGTTCCATAAAGTTTCACACAAGCTGTAAATTGCAAACTCATTGACCGAGTTTCCGTAAAAATGATTTGTTACTTACGCTACACTTATTTGAACCTATAAAATGGAACATTAAGAAAACGATGAAACTTAAAATGGGGCTAACATTACATTCTTCTGCTTAGAACGGACTTCTCGCCTAGTATTTTTTTTTCAATAACTGAAGTGTCATATAATCTTACAGTCCACCTGATGGTAAGTAGCTATTGCAATCCATAAGCAACTGCAGCCAACTTCAATTAAAGAAGGCTACAGACACGTTGTCACCTCTGTATCTACTGTATTTATACTGGCTGTATATACCTTTCAGACTGGAACACAGCAGTATAGTCTAAAGGGCTGCAGAAATAGTTAAAGGGGTGGTACCTACCTATACGGATTCTTAGGACACAGAACCAGAAGTCACGTAGTGCTATCTCTGCATCGCTACATTCATTTAATCATTTTTTATGCATTTAATTATCTTTTTTTTTACAGAATAAGGGTGACAAACAAGCACACATTCCACCTGATGGTAAGTGGTTGCTGTGGCCCATAGACATCTACATCTATCTTCGATTACGAATCAAAATGCAGATGCGTTGTCACCCGTGAGGACTAAGATGGAATATCTCGTTTCCAGTAAAAAAGGGTCTCCGATTCTCTACACTCACCATATGAAACACAGCAGCGTTATGCCGCTATTTTACGCTGGTATTATGTGAGAGCGTGGTCCTTCCCCGGTCGAGCCGACCCATTCGTTCTACAACTATACTACTAATATAGCTATAACTATACTACTACTACTATAGTAATATTATAGCTATCTTCTTTTCTATTTCTATAACTTTCCGTAATCATCCACTAGTGAACATGGGCTTCATCAATAGCAGGATTCAGTACTACATATGTCTTGCGCCTTTGATGTCGCTGATTCTTTTCGAATTTACATCTGGTATTTACAAGTTGCCTTTTGTTGTATGGCATGCGGTTGCGTAAGACTATCCACTACGTCGTAATTTAATCCCGTGTTGCTAGCTAATGACTCAATTTTATACAAACTAAACTAAAACTGTTACACTTAGAAAAGCCTCCTCAAAGACTGTCATAAAACCGAGCCCTGAGCCACCTACATATAGCGATATTGCTCGCTCTCTTCACCGCTCTATGGTTACTTCAGCTGAATTACTACTTTTTAGTTTCATATGAATTTGAAGTTTAACGAGTTGATAATAAATGAAATATTATAAAAATTGGAATTAATTCGATATATTTTGATGACAAACATGATGACAAACACAGTCCATCAGATAGTACGAGAGTGGTCCCTTAATTAATGCAGTGTCATGTGTACACTAACAGAACTGTAAACAGATCTTCATCGCTGATGACAACTGACATGTTTGTTAGATAATTGATAACACGATAGTCCATCGTCTTATACATACAATAATACATAATATCGTCAATAATTAACACGTAGCTAAGCGTAAGCGATTGTAGGTTGATAGTTAAGTTTATGAACTGCGAAAATAAAAGGTCGTGGGTTCGAATCAGCCATTCGACTAATGTAGTGAACCGTTTCTAGCAAATTAAATTAATATGAAATTCCGGCTCATTTCTTATATGGTTCAAAATCACTGATTTGTCATCTTCAACATCATTACAGTAGTATTTTTTATTCTTCTTTTATTGACCATGTATCACACATTAAATACACTTTGCATATATATATATATTATGCGTAGCTCTGTATAAAGTAATGTACGTAGGCTTAGTCTCAGTAATGTGGTTGAATTTTTATATTTCCATCCATTCATCCATTACAGCCCATAAAAGTCTACTGCTGAACATAGGCCTCACCCATTGATTACCTCATAGGGGGATTTATATTTCCATTGTGCTTTTTTTCTGTTACTGCCTTCGACGTTATATCCCTGCCCGAAGTTTGAGTGGCTGAGAATGCTTTTGGCATTAAGTCCGTCTTTTGTTCCTATACAATAAGTAAATAAGAAAAAGATTAAATAAATAAAAATGATTCTTTGCTTTGAAACTTCTGCTTATTTAGAAATAAACCGTACTCCTTCTTAGAACTTTATATAATCATCTTCATAAACCCATTAACAGGTCACCGTAGATGTTCATGTCTTGAGGTTGTACGATGGAGTAGTTTAAGTAAGGTCACATAACGAGTTTAAATACCGTGGTAGCATCAGTTAAAATGTTGACCTTTGCACGCGAACGTAGAGCATTACCTGTGAGAGCGAACATGCTTGCTCGCAAATTTGCTTTTTGCTGTAAAAAACCTAAAGTAACTGTATTCAGAGCATACTGTTCCCAATTTTACATTTTCTACACTGTTAACCTCTTAACATGCATCCTGCATGGGGCTCTTATACTTTCCAGTCTCAACTATGCACATATTATTATAATATGTTACTTTTATCTTCTAGAACAAGGGTGACAAACGAGCACACAGTCCACTTGATGGTAGATTTAGTAGATGTTGATGTAAATATTGTGGCCCTTAAACATCTACATCTGTCTTTGATTATGAATCAAAATGCAAATGCGTTGTCACCCCTGAGGACTGCGATGGAATATTGACCTTAAAAAACACAGCAGCATTGATCTGCTATTTTACGCTGGTATTCTTAAGCGTTGTTCTTACCCGGTCAAACCGACTCATTTGTGCTAAAACCTTAAAATAGCTGCAGTGTGGCTTTGTCACGTTTATTGGTGTGAAGTTTAGCTAACGCAAAAGTTTACTTACTAAATTGCCGTTTATTATGAAATAAGTTAACGTATTTTTTTCTATATTTTTTAATTCTTTTAATCAAAGTAATCACACATGCAACCGATTCATCTTTGCGAAAGCAGTGGCAGTTTATTGATGCCCTTCTTGAATAAATCAGCTGGACAATTTCCAAAACAATTTCTTCATGACATTTTGTGCCGCCTCTCGGGTATTGAACTTTTTCTCGCCTAAAAGTTATCCATATTGTGGAAAAAGTAAAAGTCTGTAGGCGCAAGGTCTTTTGAGTACGACGGATGGCGGAGAGCTTCCTACCCCAGCTGTTGTAACTTGGAGACCATCTGCTGTGCAGTATGAGGTCGCGCGCTGTCGTACAGGAGCAGCGGGGACGAGCGATGGACCAAAGCTAGTTGTAGACGTTTTTTTATTTGTTTTTTTTTTAGAGGTTATGCTGACAAGCAAACACACAGTTCACCTAAGTTTAGTAAGTGGTTGCTATAACTCATAGACATCTACATCTATCTTCAATAAATAATAAAAATGCAGATGCGTTGTCACCCGTGAGGACTAACATGGAATGCCTCTTTTCCAGTAAAAAGGGTCTCCGATTCTTTACACTGACCATACGATACAGCAGTGTTAATCTGCTATTTTATTTCATATTCTGTGAGAGCGTTGTCTTTGCCCGGTCGAGCCGACCCATTGGTGCTACAACTATACTAATAATATAGCTGCAGCATGGCTCAAGCACGTTTTTAACGTGCGAGCATCATTGTGTTCAGTTCTTCACAGTACATCTGTAGTAATGCTGATCCTGTTTGTTAAGAAGCTGTGATGAATCACACCGGCGCTAGACCACCAAAAAGTAACCATCACTTTTCTAGGGTAAGTTTTCGCTTAGGACATTATTTAGATGCTGAACCAGGATCTAACCAACTTTCTGAGCGTTTGCGATTGTCAAACAGAACCCATTTTTCTTGTTGTGTGCCTGTTGAGCAGTGCAAGGCACATTTCGACGCGTACTTCGCGCTGGCGATCATTGAGTACGTTGGGCACCCATTTGTCAAGCTTTTTTACCTTGCCAATTTGACGCAAATGGGCAAGGTAAAAAAATTAAAATTCTTAGTCAAACAAAACTCATTTTGATTTGAAATGACCAGTACTGCAGAACGGCAATTTCATAGGTATACGGACCTATACATTACATCGTTATTTATACTGTTTCGTTTCTTTCCACAGTATAAATAACGATGGCATTTGAGAAGCCGAATAATTTACTTCGTAATGACTTCCCAAACCGCATCACTATTTTCTTTTGCTCATTTTAATTATATTGTGTAGATATTACGGTGGTGACACTTGTCGCCACCGTAATATCTACTACTTTTGAGTGAATTTTATAATGAGGAGATGAAATTAATATTAAAGAATCATCCACTTTGAATTAACTCCACATTCTCTCCGCATTTACTTCAGTTTTAATCCCCGCTCATTCCATAATTTATTAAAAATGTGTTTTACTATAAAATCTACAAAATAACTCGACCACAGCGCCCGTTATCGGTTCCAGATTTTATGAATTTTGTTTGAACTAATCCAACATAATATATAGTGAATATGTCACCTTGATTCATAAATATAGAATTCAGCGCTACCTATCGTACTCGTAGCCTATGCTAGTTACGAGTCATTGCCCCCATAAAATAAATAATATTATATTGTTCAGAAGTTACAAGATCACTAACAGACGCACCGATAATTCATTCTTTATTACAATCTATTAAAAGTCCACAGCAGAGCATAGGCCTCTCCCATAGATTGCCTTAAAGGAGGGATATTTGATTTTGATTAGTGCCACGCTTGGCAGGCGGGTCAGCAACGACAACCAATGATTACATACATATAATAGAGATTAGTTAGTCTCATATTATTTTAGTTTATATTTTTAGGAGGCGTTTTGTGCCGTAGTTCCGTTTATAGTTTTTAATTTTCATTTTATTTCTGGATATTTCTGTAATAAAAATAATGTAAGGAAAAACGAAACGGGTGAAATAAAACCGAGACTCTGATTCCCAACTTAGTTAAAGGCCACTACGGAACGCAAAATTTATTATTATGAAATTTTTTAACAAAACTTGAAAATTGGGACGCTAGGTATTCATTTAAATGCATAATATGCCTTTCAAATAAATTAAATAGTTGCAAATTCGCCGTCTACTTTGAATTTCATGGCATTCTCTGTTACACTCCATTCATTTGTTAAATATTGTTTCTGAACTACAGCTTGAATAGAATTTTATGTTTGCAGTGAATCATCGTGCCACTTAATCCATTTATTCATTCATTACAGCTTTTAAAAATCCACTGCTGAGCATAGGCCTCCTATGGATTGCCATAGTTTCCACGCTCGGCTGGCGGATCGGCAACCACGGGCCTTTATTTTCTAGGTGTCATTTGGAAGAAAATCTGCCCATCTCTTGATTTTTTTCTGCTGTCGCGTCCGACGACATCCACGAGACGATATGGGTTAGTGGATATTCTTACGACGCGCCTACACGGCCACCTCTTAGTTCGTCCTCGGCGTGACGCGGCTTTCATGATACCGCTTAATAAATGAATAAAATCACTTTGCAAATATTAAAAAGCCGGTTAGGTTTAGGACTGCATTTTTAGAGGAAATGATTTTGTTTGTTTCTCTACGAGGAATTTTCACTAATTGTTTAACGACATTTATAAACGTAGTGATCATATTCTCTTTGGACGTTTACACAGATACATTATTTATATTTTGGTTTGTTATAGCTTCACAGGACATTAGATGACAACCGAATTACAAAAAGGTTTTTTGTAATTCGGTACTTTGTTAAAAAAATTGTTCGAATTTATTTAGCTTCAATATACCTAGATGATTAAAAATTCTTAAACAAAAAAATCTAAATTAAAAAAAAAGAAATTATTAAAGTCGATTAGAAAAACTGGAACGATTAAAACAATATCTAATTCTTTTATATAATATTATAAATTTTCCGTGTTTAATTTTTTTTACAGCGCCAAATGTTGCCTCGTTGGCCTAATTAAAAATTTTTGGGTTTCCTCTTGTTCGGTTTCTAAAGCAGTTTAAGAACCATTTTCATTTATAAAAATGAAACAGTTTTTTAGGCTTTCATTGAAAAGCCATGTTATAAATCTTATTTATTTTATGATGAAAAATTTTTTATGATGCCAACTTTAATAAATAAAAAACTACTTTGAAAGTTTTAAGTCGGATAATTATTGAAATTGCTGTTTGCTGTTTTATTTTTATCATTATCAGTAGATTTTAGTATTCATGGAATATTTTCTCTGAGATATGAAAATATAATAAGAGAAAATCATTTTTTTTTAATTTAACAGTTAACTGACAGACAAGGGCTATTTTCCGTAATCCCAAATATGTGGCGTTATACAGTTTATACTACAGAGGCCTATTGCCTCCCATCTATACATCACTGTTAAGTCTTGTGAACATAGAATTATTAATATTATCCTGGTTTGCGCTCCTTTTCCGGTTTCTAGTAGCAATATCTATTTATATTAATATGCCAGCCCTTTTTCTTCAAATAGGAATTATTTCTCATAACCTTAAAACAAGAGTATAACTGTAAACGTAAATAATTGCGTTATCTGAAGAGTACAACTAGTGCACATTAACAGAGATGATATACTATTATGGTCTACAATGTTGGTCGTATGAAGAAGCTTTACGTGGCGCAGTGAGCTATGGAGAGGGCTATGCTTTGATTTCCTCTGCATGATAGAGTCCGTAACGATGATATCCGCAGTAGAACCAGAATAACCGACATAGCCCAAAGGAATAGTAAGCTGGAGTGGCAATAGGCTGGCCATATAGTTAGACATATGGAGTATATGACCGGATCATATCGAATAGATTAAGTGACGACCTAGTAATAATATGCTGAAAGTAGACGCATGCAGGTGGCTCAGGACCATGCTTTACGGCAATAGGTAAACGAAGCATATGTACATCAGTCACTGACCTCCACATACCTGTACTGGTTGGACCCTTCCAAACGTTTGTACCAATTTGAAGCGCCGCCATTGAGTGTACCGGAAACTAAATTTGACATAATTTGCAAATGGCCGTTGTTTAGCTCAAAATGTCTAAGAGTATTTTAAAGTTTTAAAGGAGAAAAAGAGTGTGTGTTGTGCAGTTCGGTTATGTTTCATGTTAGAAATATAATAAAAAAACGTGTGTGTGTACTTATGTACGCACGTAAGAAGTTATAATTCTTTAGCGTAACAAAACAAAAATAACAAAAATAAAACACGTTTTATAGATTCATATATATTTCAATAAGTACCTTGAATATATGTAGTTATCAGTTCTCACGAAAACTTGACAGTTAACAGACAATTACCAAGTGAAGCTGTCGTTTTTAGGTGTCGGTGTGCGCGCATCGTAAAAAATCATTCTCATCATTTTTCTCAAACGCGCCAAAAGAAGTATAACTTCAAAAAATATTTTTAGTAACAATGATCATGTAAAAGTCGTTACCAGAAGAGAAGTGTGGTAACATTCAACAAGTAAGGGGATTTACAGTTTATATTAAAAAATTAAAATTATATGATAATATAGGTTCTTAAAAATCTGTCACTTATCTAATTAAATGTAATTACTAACATATTTGGTTTAAAATTAACTATTTTTGATAAACAATAAAATTCAATAGTGTTGACGAGTTCCTTGTCGATAATACTTATCGATGTTTTTTCTACCTATATCTGTTTACAACAATTAAAGTCGCTGGCTGACAACAGATAAATATCAAATATTTATTAATTTACAGGTTTTTAACTGACTCCTATACTGAAACTGTGACTAAAAAGCATAAAACTTGTGAATTGGCGTCTGAAGCAATTTGATTATGTCGTCAATAATTTATGGTATGGTATTCTTTAAGCCACTAAGCACACACACAAAAAGTCCACTGTAAACTAAACTAAGTTAGTTTAGACCGCAAAATATTTGCGGTGGACGCACATCTATGAAAAACTGGCTCAGCTATGCGAGCTAAGATAAAACTAAGTCAGTTTAGTTTGCGGTGGACGTTCGGCTTTAATGTAATTTAAACGCCTTTATAATGTAACGTAACGTAATATAACGCCGATTTTAACGCCCACCACGCCGAATGGCTCGGTTCACGTTTAACCGATCATGCGGGGAGATCTGTTTATGACTTTGCCTTGGCATATGGTCTGACACAACTGGTTACTTCGCCTACGCGGATTCCAGATGTAGAGGATCATACACTTTCCATGCTGGACCTTCTGCTGACCTCTCATCCGGACGGATATCAGGTTTCCGTCGATGCCCCTCTCAGCTCTTCGGACCATTGTCTGATCCGGAGTGTGGTGCCACTCACGCTCCCCTCGCGGTTGCGTTCTGCAGGTTGCCGCCGTGTTTGGCATTACAGGTCGGCGGATTGGGACAGAATGCGGTCTTTCTTTGCATCCTACCCATGGGGGCGGGTTTGCTTCTCGCCGGATGATCCCAGCGCTGTTGCTGACTCTGTCACTGATGTGGTGCTACAGGGAATGGAACTATTTATTCCATCATTTGTGGTACCCATCGGAGGCAGATCTCAGCCTTGGTTTGGTCGCTTCTGTAAGACTGCATTACGCAGTAAGCAGTAGTGCTATAAGGCCTGGGCTGAGGCTTCGGCGTCTCGGGATGTAAACACCAGCATGCTTAAAAAGAAGTATAACTTCGCCTCCAGGTCCTTCAAAAGAGTTATTGCCATGGCAAAGTCAGAGCACATAGGCAGAATTGGCGAGAAACTAGTTCGCCTTTCTTCGGGAACCCGTGCATTCTGGTCTCTCGCCAAGGCTGTCCAAGGAATTTCTGTGCCATCACTACCATCTCTGCACAGGAGGACGACCACTGGCCCACGCCGCAAAAGAGAAAGCCGACCTTTAGGCTCACTTTTGCGTCCAACTCGACTCTTGATGACGGAGGGAACACACCGTCGACCATCCCGCGGTGTGAGTGCTCCATGCCGGATGTGCGGTTCTCAGCGCTCCTCTCCCTGGACATCCACAAGTCGAGTGGGCCTGACGGAATCCCCAATTGTGCTGAGGACGTGAAATAAAGTTTTTTTATTTCTGGGTATTAGATTTATACGACCACAAGTGGCTGAAAGTTCCTATAAATAAGTGGCAATCATGACCAGAAAGATTGTGAAATATTATAGGTTTAAACGAGCATAATAATAATAATAATTTATTTATTTATTTGCTCTCACAAATTTACATTGTCTTGTAATAATATTGAGGTATAACTATTTTATTTGTGAGAGCCTGGTGTTAGTACTAGGAAAGACCTGTATGACTAATCACCAGACTCTCGTCCCTTGATTTAACATTTATCAACATACCTTTAACTTTAGTACACTTGTGTGACAATATGATTTACAATTGTTGTTTATAATTAAAGTTACAATAAAATATAGAAAGAAAGAAAAAGAAATAAAAACAATTTTAAAACTAAAACTAAATGTTGCTGTAATGTGAGCGCTGTGTGTGTGGGTGTGTGTATGGAGTGTGTGTGTGTGTGAGAGGAGAGGAGTGTGTGTTTTGTGAGTGAGTTGTGTATGTGTATGTTTGGATATATTTTAAATAATGGAGTTATCAGATTCTGTTTCAGTGTAGTTTAAGCCCAAAAGCCATTCCGTTTTCTTTTGTTTTAAAGAATATTTATTCATAGAATGTATTGGTATAGCCTTATTTATTTATAGTTTGCAAAATAAATATTTGCCTAACAGTAATTCTACAACGTTTGTATTTAAACGTTTGGAACGTTGAAATAAAATGGCAAATGCCCAACTTTAGAATGGATCTTTGGGTGTTCCAACCCTACAAGACGGGTTTTGCTGCACCACCCCATGATGTTATACCGTATAGCAAAAGAGATTGCAAAGGCAAAATAAACAGTTTTGATCACTTTTGTATCAGAAGCATTTCTAAGTTTTTAAAACATAAATCAACTTTCTCAATCTAGATGCCAGTGTAGTATATGTTTTTCATACGTTAAGTTGTTATCAATTATAACACCAAAATATTTAACGTACTCAGATTTCTCGATAGTTGGGCAGGTACAGTGCATAATCGAGTCTGAGACAGTCTGATAGTTGGTAAGATAAGAGAGAGAGTTACAGGCAAAACAGGAGTGCACCTTTAGATGGAGGTGATCCAGTGAAGGCTGATCTTGCGCTCTGATGGAAAAGGTTAAATATTTAGTTTTTTCAATATTTAAGGTAAGTACGTTTTTGTTTAGCCAGTTCACAACAATATTTAATCCTTTTTGAGCATTACTAAATGTCTGGGGCCAGGAATCACCATCAAAGAGAAGTGTCGTGTCATCAGCAAAGGTAATTATTTGTCCATTTGGAAGATTTATATTGCATAAATCATTTATGTAGGTTAAAAAGAGTGTAGGCCTAGTATACTGGCTTGTGGCACCAAAACTAACAGGCAACTTTAATCACGTAGTCTTGCACCTTGACACACTGGAGTTCTATTTTGCAAATAATCCCAGAAAAGTTTTAGCTGGAGATCACGGATGCCAAAGCTTTTAGCTTTTATAAGTATGGGCAATGAGACTGTGTCGAACGCTTTGGCTAGATCAAGAAAGATGACCAGCTTTTTCTTTGCATCCAATTTGGTGACAACAAAATTGGTTAAGTTATGAATAGCAGCTTCAGTGGATTTGCCCGTCCTAAACCCAAATTGGTAACAAGAGATTAGTCCGTTTGTTTCTAGGTATTTCATCAATCTGGTGTTCATAAGCGCTCAAGGATTTTGGACAAAGTTGGAAGAATGGATATTAGCCTGTAATTACAGACACAGTTTCTGTCGCCTGCTTTGAAGATGGATGGATTAGTGATTTTTAAACGCCGTGGGAAAGACAGCTGTTGTAAAGGAAAGATTACAGATGTAAGTAATAGGTGGGACTAGTATATTCTTGAAGGTTTTATAAAACTTGTTGAAATATTATCAAAGCCTAATGCGCAATCGGATTTTAAGTTCGAAATGATATCTAGTACTTCGGATTCTGTAGTTGGTAGGAGTACAAACGAAGAAGGAGTAGAGTTATAATTGCTGGTAGAGGCTAAGTTAGGATCATTTTTCAATATTTTTTCAGCTAATTTCTTACCGATATTAACAAAGAACTGGTTTGCAGTGTTAACAGCATCTATTGGGTTTGCACCATTTATTAACTCAAAGGCACTATTTGTTTTTGGTGTTTGTTATAATTTTGATCGTTTCATAATTTTTACTATTCAGTTTTTTTTTTGTAATTCAGATTTCTCGTATTCCGTTTTAAGTCTCCTCAGTATCTTATTGCAGTAATTCCTATATCTCTTATATGTTATTTTTAAGACTTCATTTTCTATATTGTTTTTAAATTTTTTATGTAGTTTGTCCCTGTTCCTCATACATTTCAAAAGTCCTGGTGTTATCCATGGTTTTATGATTCGTTTACGATTAGAAATTTTAATAGTTTTGGTGTTGAATTTTATGACGTTACTTAAGGTATCGATTAAGTAATTCGCTGCAAAATTTATACATGTGTTGTATTATAAATAGGACTTAAATCAATATATTTAATCATTTTGCTAAAGAAGTGTAATCTATTTTGTTAATTGTTTTGCGCCTTGAGCTAGTTATTAAATTAGTATGTAAGTAAAGGGTAGTAGTAAAGTGATCTGTAATTGATGTTTTTATAACATAACAATATGCCTTCCTTTAGATTTTATTAAGAAGTGATCAAGACACGTGGGAGTGTGGGTAGATTATGAGCTGAAGAAGGCCATGAGACGCCAAAATATTAAGATAGATTCAGATCGATTGTCATTATTAAATTCTGCAATATCAATATTTGTATCTCCTGTAATAACAATATTACCATACGATGCATATTGCTCTAAACAATTATTTAAAGTTGTTATAAACCTGTCTATATTATAGTTTGACGGTGTATTTTAAATGGCCAAATGACGATTTTTGAATTAAATGTTATCTTCAGACAGTTTGCATCAAGTAGCTCAGGCTCTTCCACTGTTATATTAAAATTTTGTTTATAGTATATGACTACATCTTCATTTTGTGAATTATTATTTAAAGAGTTACAGGAAAATAACTGTTTATGTGGGTATATAGGGCGAATGAGAAAGCCAACATTCCGTTAAAACAATAATATCGTAAGTTACATTGCTTCTGGCAAGTAGAGTGAGAAAGCTTGACATATTCCGTTGAAACTTCTTATATTTTGATGTAATATGCTTAATGAAAAATTTGAGTTGGGATTGGACACCGACAGTCTTCTATATTATCGAGTGTAAAGGAACTAGCTAAACCAAATTATCTAAGTCATTATTTTTTTAAGATTGTTGAATGTTATTGATGAAAACTATATATATTACGGAACATAGTAACCACAAAATTTATATCTTTTAAGGTGACGAAAATACTTATTTTAAAATCTTTAATCTTTTTGTAGGTAGTATGATAATATTATTTAAAGATATAGGATATAGAAGAGCAGCATTTATATTATTAATATTTTGTTTAATTCTGAAAATTTTACGCTTATTATTTAGGAATGAGCGAATAAGAGTGTTTAAATTCAAAAGTAATTAAAAATGTAATAAAATTAAAATAATGTAGTAAAAGTAATGTATGTGATTTGCAATTTAAGTTCATAAGATTTTATGTATACTATAGACGATAATCACTATATGTTTTGATTGTAATTATTCATGTCTTGTATTGTAGGTTGATAAATACATAAAAATAGCATGCAAATGTATTTTTATTAGTCTGCTTTCTGCTTAACAAACAAAGGAGGTTTTGTGTGATATAGTATGATTGTAACATAGTATGAGGATATTATGAGTTTGTATTAAATAGTGTAAGCGCTTACTATAATATTTAAATGTGATATATAGATAAAAATTTAGTTGAAAAATTAATGTTAGTCATTTAATTAATTTATGTAAGTCTTCTTCTTTTTCTATTCTTACAGCAGGTTTTCCTTCTTCTTTCCGTGCGTACACCTTTCCAAATGCCGTCCAACAACCAACAAATTTTTTCGACCTATGTAACTCTCTTGCCAAGTAGTGTAAACGCCTGGCTTTGGATGTTAAAAATTCCGTAACATAAATATTTTTTTGTTCCGTTTATAAGTATATTCAATTATTTAATTATATTTTTTTCTTTTTAGTTTTATTATATTCCTTAAATTTTTAAGAAAATCTTCTTCCGACTTGTAGATATGCAATCGATGACGATAGTTTGCGTTTTGTACGATATATATCTCTTATTTCTGCTTCTTGTAGATTAGGTTCTAACTGAATAATGGAACCAATTTTTTTGAGATATATAATAAAGTTTGTCGGTTCTCATTGTCTTGTTTAGGGATATTACGCATTTCTAAGGTTGTTGATCGAGAAAACTTTTCAAAATAATCAAGTTTGTTTTCCAATTCTTGAACATATTTTTTATAGTGGAGATTCTCTTGTTCGAGCACAGTCATACGTTGTATCAATTCATCGTACTGTTTTGACATGAAATCAACCGATTGTTTAATGTCTTCATTTTGTTGAACAACAGTTTGATGGCCGAATCGAGAGCAAAAATTTTGCAGTTTGTTGAGATTGGAGCGTTTTAAACATTTCCTTAATTTCACTCATACATTTTTCGGAGCTATCGACCTTGTTTACAATATCCCCGTGTATGGGAGATTTCATACACTTCCTTTTTTGTCTCCTGGTTACCTTTGTATTTGCAACCAGTTCCTCATCATCAACAAAGGATTTATTAAGCGAAGGGTCCGAGTTATATTGTGTATTAATGGAAGTTCCCGTTCGGAGATTTAAGAAGCGGCATTTTTCGAAGCGTAATATTCTGTTTAGGCCTAAATTGTAATTGATTCGGGCAGTGCAATCGTAGGAAAAAGTGCGGAATGCAGGTGAGAAAGAAGGGAAATGGACGTGTTAATCACTTAAAGTGAAAGGCCTAGCTGTCCCGCGTTCTGATTAGTTAATGGGTTGGGTCCGATTTTAGAAGATGCAATAAGATTGTAACTATCACGTTTTTAAATTATCTGTCTTACTCACGCGCTACTGTTGTGTTGGTTTCGCTCTGCTTATGGACTCCTGGTATATAATATTATCACTGAATATTTTCGAAGTGGTTTTAATTTCAAATAAATTAATATTCTGCAAGTTTCGATACGTTCACTCTGTGCGAGGTCGAGGGACGAGAGAACAGCATGTCTGCTTTTAAATTACATTCGTTATGAGCAGGTCCTCTGTATTTTCCAGTAAAGTGATCATGATCTGCAACTATGATATCTGTATTACAAAATAGTTTTTACACAATTGACATTCCTTTCATTATTCAAAGTCTCGCTCCGTTTCACTGATTACCATAGGTGCATTATTTGAAAGTAATTTATGTAACCTTTAACATCTTTACTAATTGATTCAATAATTTTTGGCACAGTCTGGCCTCTATAAGAAACTACTAATTTATTGAGTTCGGGCTTAGAATCATAAAATATATAATATACAAAACAACTCCTCATTTGAATATTTTCCACATATGCGGTTTTATTTTGTCTGAATACTCATGTAATAAACTCTCAAAGTCACCGTATATTACAATGGGAATTCTTTGGTGTTTTCATAGCTTGGATAATAAAGTTTAGTATTTTCTTCCGGTAAAATAGTTTGGATTCTTGCACAATCATGATTAAAAGTTTTTCTGCGGTGTTAAAATATTAGGTTCTACATATGAAATTAGCGTTTGAGTCGACAGCCAGTTTGATCTGAAATATCTCCTCTTTGGTTAAGAATTTCAAATTCAAATTTTCAAATTCATTTGCTGGTACATTTGAGTTTTGAAAACAGTAATTCATTGTTTTTCCTCATTATTTTATTCTTTGGCGTCGCTTATTACCGCACAATGGAAAACATGAAATATCGGTATATTTACGAGTACGAGTTCTACTGCAC
>JAGSMP010003353.1:0-50294 GCA_029286625.1 Parnassius orleans | reverse complement strand
GCAATAAGATTGTAACTATCACGTTTTTAAATTATCTGTCTTACTCACGCGCTACTGTTGTGTTGGTTTCGCTCTGCTTATGGACTCCTGGTATATAATATTATCACTGAATATTTTCGAAGTGGTTTTAATTTCAAATAAATTAATATTCTGCAAGTTTCGATACGTTCACTCTGTGCGAGGTCGAGGGACGAGAGAACAGCATGTCTGCTTTTAAATTACATTCGTTATGAGCAGGTCCTCTGTATTTTCCAGTAAAGTGATCATGATCTGCAACTATGATATCTGTATTACAAAATAGTTTTTACACAATTGACATTCCTTTCATTATTCAAAGTCTCGCTCCGTTTCACTGATTACCATAGGTGCATTATTTGAAAGTAATTTATGTAACCTTTAACATCTTTACTAATTGATTCAATAATTTTTGGCACAGTCTGGCCTCTATAAGAAACTACTAATTTATTGAGTTCGGGCTTAGAATCATAAAATATATAATATACAAAACAACTCCTCATTTGAATATTTTCCACATATGCGGTTTTATTTTGTCTGAATACTCATGTAATAAACTCTCAAAGTCACCGTATATTACAATGGGAATTCTTTGGTGTTTTCATAGCTTGGATAATAAAGTTTAGTATTTTCTTCCGGTAAAATAGTTTGGATTCTTGCACAATCATGATTAAAAGTTTTTCTGCGGTGTTAAAATATTAGGTTCTACATATGAAATTAGCGTTTGAGTCGACAGCCAGTTTGATCTGAAATATCTCCTCTTTGGTTAAGAATTTCAAATTCAAATTTTCAAATTCATTTGCTGGTACATTTGAGTTTTGAAAACAGTAATTCATTGTTTTTCCTCATTATTTTATTCTTTGGCGTCGCTTATTACCGCACAATGGAAAACATGAAATATCGGTATATTTACGAGTACGAGTTCTACTGCACCAACCAGTGCTGCAAATTAAAGTTCGCCTCGAGGGCGCCGAACTTTAATTCCATAAACTGATAATATGACCTCATATAGCCGCCGTAAACTTAATCTTTTGAAAAAGTAGTAATGAGCAGCATCATCACTGCGGGGATATCTGCGTTGACTAAGCTGCCTCCACAATGTGGTGCTGATTCTCTGCAAAGGAGACAGTTTCTTTTGTATGGAGAATGGGCCCACCACGAATATTAGTAAACCTCAATGAAATGTATGTTGATTTATTCCTTATAATCTATAGATTACAAAATTAATATTAGTTTTATCGCATCTAACGGGAATTTGAGAAATTAAAATTAAAATTTGAATATCGCAATAAACTTAAAACAAACTAAAAGCGATTTTCTAGTAGTTTTCACCGATATTATGAGTTAGAATAGTGTATATAGAATAGAATAGCTTAATAATTAATAGTATTAAACAAAGTTGTAGGTACATTCAGCAATTATAGATATTTTAAGATAGATGGAAAATCCTTTTAGCAGTTCCGGCAAAACAGTGCACAGACAAACAAACGTGGTGTGAGACTATTTTTACAGGTATTAATTGATTAGTGAATATACATCACACACACCATTACAGTAATTAAATAAATATGATTAAAGCCAAGATGAATAACAGATAATATGTCTATTTATAATATTACCTTTAAATGCTATATAGTAAGAAAGCTGTTTTGAACTGGTTGTATAAGGATAAAACACAAAGTAAAATGCCACTGCATATATTGTTGTAATTATTTCCAAAGCAGTCTATAGTGTAATCTAATAGTGGAACAGACAGACAGACAGGTGCGGTGTCAAGACTTTGTTTTAATATGTATTGGTTGATTAGTAAAGGTGCAGTGTGTAAACTTTGTTTTAAAATATATTAACTGATTAGTTATCATACCCCAAACACCATTAAAGCCAAAATGACTAGGTAATATCAATGTTATTACACACTGATAAATATGAAGTAAGATGTTTTAAACTGGTTGTGTAAGGATAACAAAAACACATTATAATTTAATTGTATTTATTATTGTCAGTCATTATCATTTCAAAAGATATTTTCAAAATAACTTGATAATAACATGAATCAGAAGGATATTATCAATGTTGTGAGATATGATATAAGACTGTTGTATTCAATATCCATATACTTTTGTCTCTGCCTACGAGCAGCTCTGCAAGATTTCAGCCTACAAGACATCCACATTTATTCATAAGACTATATATATACTATACTTCAATGTCAATAAACAACATTTCCATATTTCTGTCAGTATTTTGTTGTCTCTGCCTGTATGTTAAATAGATAAGAAATTATTATAAAATATACACCATTAATCAGCTCCATATGATTAAATACACAAATAGTAGTTATGGATTTACATCAATAATATTTGACTATGTAAAAGTTGTCTGATTTCTTATTTTCACTAGTTTCATGTAGGGAAAAGGATATTATTTTATATTAATTATCTGATAGTAGATGACAAAATAATATTTCTTTCTGCAGAGTTAACAACACATCAGTCTAAGGATAATAGAACAAGGATATATCCATTACACAAGTAAAAATGGCTTAACTAAGTTACAATACTTATGCAAACTGTATATTTGCTTTAGTACAAGTAATAAGTACTTATTTACACATAAATATATGCACTATCTATACTGTCTCTCTACTGTGGCTGGTATAAATTCAGCATCCCTGTTTGATGCCATTTGGTATTGTCAAGTTTATGGAGCAACTTGTTGAATACATAAGGTATTTAAACCTAAATGCAGTTAAATAAATCGCTCTTCAAAGCCGATGAAGCTACATCAAATAGAGAAATCTTTAAATCCCTCGACCCATAGATTCTAATTTTCTTATAACATACAGAAAAACTTCATTTATGTATTTATTCTATCTATTATTTAATTTAGATTTTACTAATAACATAAAACTTTAATACTTTGTCACTTTTAACATACTAATAAGGTTCTAAGACCTGTGTTTGTCATTTTTTTAGGTAATTCATCATAAATTATAGATCTTATTTAGATTTTCCAAAATTCTAGGTGTAAAAGTAAACTCTTGTATTACATACATACCTTAGAGAGTAATTGTGTTCTGTGATACATACTCTTATATTAATTAACTAAACTCATTAGTTTTCATTTTTCAATTTCGAATGTCATTGGCAATTTTACCATGCGACCACAAAAAAATAAAAAGGAAAAATAGATATTATCCATTATATGTTAAACACTTGTGCATCGATGAGACGATATTTATTTTATTGTCTTGTAAACAAACACGTATAAACTTTTTAGCTATTAATTAATTTTGCTAGTTTGCTACTAAAAATTATTTTAAAGTATATAACAATTAACCACAGACTTTATTCTTAAAGTAGTGATGCAACTCGAACTCGGTACTCGAGTGAAAATAAATTTTACTCGAGTCCGCTTGCACTCGAGTTACCGAGTCAACTCAACGCACCGTGTGGATTCGGAGAGCGCTAGATAGATGTCAGTTCACTAATTCATTACGCCGCGGGCGTGAAACTTGCATCTGGCATGTTGTAGTCAAATATGAACTTAGTTTGATTTATAATATCGTGATTGTGTTATCATTGTTATTTTTTTTACTTCGTATAAGTAGTGCATAACATGAAAGGTAATTTAAATATACTTGTTTGTTTAAAGTATGAATGATAACAATGAAACAACAAAACAAAAATCGTCAGTGTGGCTTATTTTGAAAAATGGCAGCGATTTGTAAGATATGCGAAAAGTAGTTTATAGATTTTGAAATGTTACACATGTCTGTAGTAAATAAAAACATGGAAATACTACAAATAAATAAATAATAAATATTTGTATTTTATTTCATATTGTCACATATTACTTATTTAATAAAGGTACCTATTTAAAAAGTATATTAATATAGAAATTCCACTTTATATTGTATTAAAACTATAATAAAAAAAAAACTTAAACTAGTAATTTAATTATCACACAGTATTATTATTATTTAAAAATACCTTAACTAAGGTAATCGCTATTATCAACTCGAGTGATAAACTTCAATCGATGCAGGGACTGTAAATAGTTAATTCGCATAACTCAAAACTCGAGTACAACTACAGTGACATGATAAAACCCGAGCGACTCGAGTCACAAAATTCTACTCGAGTCGCATCTTTATCTTACGGTCAATTTTTTTTTTTTTTTTTTATAGGAGAGGGGCAAACGAGCATGCGGCTCACCTGATGTAAGTGATCACCGCCGCCCATGAACAACCGCAACACCAGGGGAACCAGAGGAATTGCAGATGCGTTGCCGGCCTTTTAAAAGGAGTAGGCTCTTTTCTTGAAGGTCCTAAGTCGTATCGGTCCGGAAAATCCCTGGTGGTAAACTGTTCCACAAGGAAGTTGTGCGAGGAAGAAAACATCTTCTAAATCGCACAGTGGTGGACCGCCAATCATCCAGATGGTGTGGATGGTATCGGGAGTTCTGCCGCGATGTGCGTTCGTTTTCAGAGCACTCCCCGTGGTAAATGCGAAAGAAAATGCAAAGAGATGCAACATCTCTTCGCAGCGCCAATGAATCGAGCCGATCGGAAAGGACTCGGTCGTCGACGATTCGAGCCGCTCTGCGCTGGATGCGGTCAAGTGGAAGGAGCTGGCACTGGGAGCCCCAGCCCAGAGATGGGAACAGTATTCCATGTGAGGCCGAACCTGCGCCTTGTAAAGTTGCAGGCGTTGTGCCGGCATGAAATACTGTCCCGCTCTGCTGAGCACGCCAAGCTTTTTAGAGGCCAATTTGGCCTTCTCTTCCAAGTGACCACGAAACTGCACGTCACTCGATATGTCGACGCCGAGGATTCCGATACTGGCTGAGGCAACAAGTGCCTTGAAACTGAGGAAACACGACAAAGGGTTCTTTTGGCGGTAAACGCGCAAACTTGTGTCTTCTGAGGATTAAACTGGCCTAGATTTAGTCGCCCCAATCCGAGACTTTGTTCAGCAAAGACTCGACTTCAGACACAAGTTTGTTCCGGTACTCGGCCACGTTTTCCCGAGAAATATTGGCACGGCCGGTGTATAGAGCATCACCAGTGCTGTCATCCGTATAGCAATGAATGCTACCGGTTTGCAACATATCATTGACTAGCGGTCGCCCGCAGCTCCGCCCGCGTGGATGTCGGTTACCGCTGCAAAAAGCCTACCCAGGAAAGACACGGTCAGCAAACAAAATGATTCCCAGGTCAATTCACAGACACCGACACTAACATCGACGAAGCAGTCACTATCCGCAGGCTGAACAGATTTTCTTTCTGTGGATGTTATTTGTTAAGTCCCGGAGTGCAACCTGTTGTTTTAGGATAGAAAACTTAAACTATTATTGTAGAGCTTCTCTATACACAACACTTGACGTTATATTATTTTCTGGTAACAAAATATACTGATGGTCGGGAGCCCCGACCCGTGATAGAACAACGTAAAGTTGCCCATGCGTAAAACATTCTTTTCGTAAATCAATTCCTACTAATTTGAATGTTTGGCCCTGGGATTTGTTTATCGTGAGTGCGAAAGAAATTTTACTGGAAATTGGAGCCTTTTGAAGGGTATAGGCAAATCAGTAGGGATCATGGGTATTCTTGGTATATGAGCTAATTCACCAGCTGCAGGGCCGGTGATAATCTTCGCAACTATTAAATTATCTTTTAGCTCCTTTATAAGAAGTCTCGTGCCATTACACATGTTGGGGGGTCTTAAATTTCTGAGAAGCATTATCGGCGTGCCAACTTTTAACGACAGTTCATGAGGTGGAAGCCCAGCGGGGTTCAGAGAATTTAAAATTCCTGGGGTAGTGCACTGCGTCCTCGATGTTAGTGACGGTGTCTATGGATTTATAGCACTTAACTTCACCCGGTACTTTCTGCATAATTAAATTGTTTATTTCGTTGACTGTTTCATTCCTGGGAAACTATTGCTCTACAACACAGCCAACGAAAATCATTTTGATGTAAGTTTTCGATGTCAGGATATATAGCATCTATCAGACTATCTAAATTATAGACTATTTGCCCTAGAGACTCATCCAAAGTAACCGCATAATCAGTGCCCAAATTTAAAGATGGAAAAATTCCTTCTCCAGTTTCAGCAGCTGTTGTGGAAAATTGCTATGCGTATTTCCATGTAGATGAGCTCTCATATTAGTACGCAAATTCAAATGTTGAACAGATGTCCAAAGGTGAGACGATTTTAAACATGCCTTCATAATATCTGCTCGCGTACCTCTGTTGACGACAGGAAGCGTTTGTCGGAAATCTCCAGCAAATACAAAAGTGATACCACCCATGACATTAGCAGAGCTTCGAGGTCTTTAAAGTACGGTCCACGGCCTCCATGAGCTCTATGACTCATGGTGCATTCATCCCATATTACCAACGACGCGTCTTGCAGCAACTTACCAAGAGGCCCATTTTTCCGAATAGAGCACACGTAACTCAGAGGTTCTCAGATTTTGTTTTGCAAGGCGTTGTGAACGTTCGACACTCGACTCTCGTGCGCGTACCTGAGAGTTTCTCTGATTTTGTTCAGCAAGGCGTTGTGAACGTTCAGGTGAAGATTCTCCCATACGACGTATTTTGCTGCCCGTGCTTGAGAACTATGTTTAGAAAGTTGAGACCTGGCTCTCTTAGGCATTTTCAAATGTTTAAGATAATGTTATTAGCGTGTAATATTCTAGCTCTAAAAAGAACTGTTGGTTAGCCCTGAAAAGAACTGTTGGTAAGCCCTGAAAAGAACTGTTGGTTAGCCCTGAAAAGAACTGTTGGTAAGCCCTGAAAAGAACTGTTGGTTAGCCCTGAAAAGAACTGTTGTTTAGCTCTAAGAAGAACTGTTGTTTAGCTCTAAGAAGAACTGTTGTTTAGCTCTGAGAAGAACTTTTGCGTAGGTGTAGTTTAAAGAACGAAACCTAAAAAAAATCGCACGAAAATTATTAGACTTCACGCACGACCGCTGCGTGAGGCCGACCGCGCGACTGAGCCGCTCAGCCGGCTCAGTCGCGCGGGTACTACTCATAGATCTAAACTCCCTCCCACACGCTCACCGGGCCTTGGTAACGCCTACTTCGCAACGGGCCGTGCAGCAGAAATCGTAATATTTTAATTTCGCTATAACTTCAGAACCAAACGTCCAATTTTAATCATTCAAAGACCAAATATTATCTACATTAACTGTACTTAGTGATGAAATAATTTAGAGTAAAATAAACGCGTTTAAATGTAGTCCAAAAAAAATCAAGATTTTTCAATAAAAAAATGGTTATTGTGCCTCACTCGACATAGATAGGTATAGTGTGTCGCGGACTTTTTTGTAGATATTTATAAGATCTACAATTACTTAGAACATTTTATGGTTCTATCTTTAATAGTTTAGGCAGGGTACGCAAAATAAGTAACTTTTTTGGTTGATTTTTTACACCTTGTGTCCGAAAAACCCTAATATCTTACGGAACCCTATTTTTGTTCAAAATTAAATATAGCCTATATTACTCGTGGATAATGTAGCTTTCGAATGGTGAAAGAATTTTTAAAATCGGTCCAGTAGTTTATGAGCCTATTCATTACAATCAAACAAACAAACAAACAAACAAACAAAGTTTTCCTCTTTATAATATTAGTGTAGATATGCAGAATAAACAGCGTTGGTGATAGCACGCAGCCTTGTGGAACACCAGCGTTAATAGGCTTGTAGTCGGAGCATGCACCGTCTACAACGACCTTGATGCTCCGATCTGCAAGAAAGCTGGTGATCAATTGCACAATTTCTCAGGAAGCCCATAGGAAGGAGCTTCGAAAGAAGCGATTTGTGCCAAACCCGATCGAAAGCCTTCGCAATGTCCAAACTAACGGCCAATGCTTCCCTTGGACTCTACTGCCTCTGCCCATCTATGAGTCAGGTAGACAGAAGATCACCAGCTGATCGACCCCGACGAAAACCGTATTGACGGTCACTAATCAGCTGGTGATCCTCAAGGTACCGCATGAGCTGGCAGTTTATAACGGACTCCATTATTTTGGAGAACAAGGGGTGATGGCGATAGACCTGTAGTTGGACGGGTCTGAGCGGTCGCCTTTTTAGGATCGGTTGGACAAAAGCTGTCTTCCATGATTTCGGGACTACGCCTAGGAGTAGGAGTACCGGAAAGACGCGTTAGAACCGGTGCCAACTCCGGGCACACGTCCTCAGCACAATTGGGGATTCCGTCAGGCCCACTCGACTTGTGGATGTCCAGGAGAGGTGCTTTGCGAACCGAGCGCTGTGAGAACCGCACATCCGGCATGGAGCACTCACACCGCGGGATGGTCGGCGGTGTGTTCCCCGTCATCAAAGTCGAGTTGGACGCAAAGGGAGCCTAAAGGTCGGCTTTCTTTTGCGGCGTGGGCCAGTGAGTCGTCCTCCTGTGCAGAGATGGTAGAGATGGCTTACAGAAATTCCTTGGACAGCCTTGGCGAGAGACCAGAATGCACGGGTTCCCGAAGGAAGGCGAACTAGTTTCTCGCCAATTCTGCCTATGTGCTCTGACTTTGCCTTGGCAATAACTCTTTGAAGGACCTGGAGGCGAAGTTATACTTTTAAGCATGCTGGTGTTTACATCCCGAGCCGCCGAAGCCCCAGCCCAGGCCTGATAGCACTCCTGCTTACTGCGTAATGCAGTCTTACAGGAGCGACCAAACCAAACTAACTAACCAAACCAAGGCTGAGATCTGCCTCCAATGGGTACCACAGATGATGGAATAAATAGTTCCATTCCTGTAGCACCACATCAGTGACAGAGTCAGCAACAGCGCTGGGATCATCCGGCGAGAAGCAAATCCGCCCCCATGGGTAAGTATTGCAAAGAAAGACCGCATTCCGTCCCAATCCGCCGACCTGTAATGCCAAATACGGCGGCAACCTGCAGAACGCAACCGCGAGCGGAGCGTGAGTGGCACCACACCGGATCAGACAATGGTCCGAAGAGCCGAGGGCATCGACGGAAACCTGATATCCGTCCGGATGAGAGGTTGATTGATGAGATTCAGTGTCTGCTACTTAGTGATGAACTCGACTTACTAATTCGAACAATTTATTGATATATTATAATATCAACAAGCTGATTAAGTATAACATACGTGATAGTTAAATTATTAATAACATTAACTATACGCTACGTCATAAGTTAGAGTGATATTATTTTATGAAAATTGTCTATACGCAAACCGATAAAATATAACTACCTATTAAGTTAAGTAATAATAATTATCTTGGATGGAAGAACAAATATAAAAATAATTTGTAACAAACTGACACAACTTCGTTCCGCCAATTCGAGTTGCGTAATTCGAGTACTATTCGAGTTACGTGAATTTCAACTCAAGTTAACTCGAGTCGAGCTTCTGCCGAGTTGGGACATCTCTAGTACAATTTTTTTTTAATATTACATTATCTGAACCAATGACAAGAACACAAATATCAAAACAAATCTTTTTTTCAGATTTCTTAATTCCGTTTAGATTTTCATAAAATCTTTATCCTATTTACAATAATAAATTGGTCTTTTTTTTATATAATACCATTAAGGGTCGCGAAAATTTCTAGTGGGCTCAAAACGATTGACTTTTAGCCGGTTATTGCAAAATAACCCTGTATATTGGTGTAGCCACTATATTTGTAAAATAACAGTAAATTTAAAGTTGAGCATTACATATCACAGAATTCACACAAGCTGTTTTAAATTTTAAAGTCTCTAGAATTTTTTATGACTGCAGCAATTTATGCAGCAATATTACTTGTACACTTTTATAAAAAAGTTTACAATTTGTAAAAAAAATACAGCCTACATAGGACAAATTATCCGACTAGGTAAGTCCAACTTTGACCAAAAAATCAATTGACTGATTCAGATCAATTGGGCAGTGTAGTGTTAGGGAGATAACAACACATTTTCTTGTCACGTATTCCTCAAAAGTTGAAAACAAGATTGTACAACCAGTGCGTGTTACCACTAATTATATACGGATCGCAGAAGTGATCTTTCACTTCTGGCCGCATGAAGAAGCTTAAGGTCGCTTAGCAAGCTATGGAGAGGGCTATGGTCGATGTTTCTCTACGTGACAGAGTTTGTAATAAAGATATCCGCAATAGAACAATAGCACCCGACACAGCCCAACGGATCAGTTTTCTGAAGTGGCAATGGGCCGGTCATACAGCTTGAAGAACCGATACCGGTTCTCAGTTGTTCGTTCAACGATTCTTTATTCTTCTTGCTATATGGCCGGCCCATTGTCACTGCAGCTTACTGACCCGTTGGGCTAAATCGGTAACACTAGTTCTCCTCGTTTTGGATTCTACCACGCAGGGAAACTCCGAGCATAAACCTCGTCATAGTTCACTGAGAGACCTTAGTCTTCTTATGACCCAGCGGTAAATTTCCAAAATATAAAATTATAATAATGAAATAATCTAATCTCGGTCAGGCTCTCAGGTCATCTGAGGCACCTGGGACTCTATGATGCTTCGGGCTCAAATGCAGAAGGTGGTGCTCCTCGACACCGCCCGCAAAGTCCGCCGGTTGAACAACCAGATGAGAATACTACATTATAAATACCTAACAAAATAACATTAATTTATTTATAAAAGTAGAGCAAAGTTATAATTTAAAACACTAGATTCATGACGGAATAATCTATATCAAGTAGACGACCGCTTGGCTTAGATTAACAGAACAATAGAGTCAAAGGGCTCTAGACATGAATATCGAATCGTATTGTGTTGGTGTTCATTAATAGTTATTTTCTGTGCGGATTCAAATTCTGTTGCGGAAAAAGTATTTCCATTGCTCATTATCATTACAGCCCTTCATATCTCCATTGCTGAATATAGGCCACGTGCATCTATCGACTTCCTGCATGTCTTAACGGGTTTTGCTCCATTTATTGGCCTTACTTTCACATCGGTTGTCGGTTGTGTGAGCTATGTGGCTGACGCATTGCCACTTCAGCTAACTGAGCCGTTTCGACCTTTTTCTGATTGCATAGATGGTAGCACTGTAGGAGGATCTGAAATTTTGTGGACGAGAAAAATTAATATGTTGTCTTGAACTAATGTAATTTATTTGAGGTTTGCAATAAATCTAATTTGTTTTAATTAAACAATACAATGAAATATTAAAATAAGTTAAAAAGAGGTGATCAAAGTGTCAGTAGCCTAATGATTAAGAATACGGATTGCAATATTCAAAAGTGTTCCGTTCAAATCCGTCATTCAAGTACCGCCGTGAACCAATCTGAAAATTAGTAGTGTTTTAAGCACTGCTTGTATTATTCGTAAAAAATATAACAAAAAGAATAAGAAATATTGTTGCAAATGCTCTTTTGAAGAACCAGGAATGAAAATTCGGCCTGGATGACTGTTATTACTCTAACTTTTTTTTTGAAGTCGTTATTTTCTTTTATAAAAAAAATCTAGTATTCTTTGAAAGCGCGTTAAGGTCCTGGTCGAATCCACACATTTATATTGTATCAATAATACAAATGCAGAGTGGACTAGCACGTAATATCTAAATTTATATGTAAATATTTATTTTAAATTTAATTCTCAAACATTTATAAAAATGAATCAAATATGCGGTGCATTATATTCCGTTTTGAGTTTTACAATTTTATATGGACACATAGACAAAACGAAATTGTACGGGTACTTTGTATGACAGCGTGACTCCTAGGTGCACACATATTATGTATGTAATTACTCTAAGCTAGGGCCGGCATTAAGAGACAATGTTGAGTTTATGCTCAAACTTCACAATGTCAAAATTTGTGCAACATTAGTGCATATTGAGCCTAAGGTCTCGTGTAATGCAATTCTCAGCGCTCCTTTTTTCCAACTTCCTAAAACACGTACAAACCCTTTTTATAGACTGAGGAGACCGTTAGCGATGTGAGCCCATAGGCACTGCCTCTTTTGCCTTTAGGAAAATCCGGCTTAGAATGAGCCAAACACAATGTGCTACTCTTACTCGTAATAAACTCAATTGTTTCAGTGTTAATTATAGTTTATAGCAAGCGCTTGCTGACTGTTAATAATTAAAATTCTTAGGAATATCGGACTGAAGATTTGGATTTGGACTGAGGTCGTTGATTATAAGGCTACGGTCGTTGAGAATAATTTATTTTAGCATAAAAATAAACAACTTTAATCATTGAGTTCTATGTACTACGTACTAGAGAAGCTATTCCAAACAAAAAATGTGCACTACTCTGTTTTCGCGCATGCGCGGAAGATAGTAGATTTTAGTATATGATTGTAGATAGCGTGGCATATAAATGAAGAAATTTATTTTTTCTATTGTAATATTATTACCTATTTATTCACTTGTACAACAAATAATTTTACTTATTTGACTACTGAATTATTAATTACGTTCAGATTTAAACTTTAATTTGAAATCTCGTATTATTAGCGCAGCTCCACACTCTATGAATAATGAAGCCACACTAAATGACACTAAAGGTGTACGGATTGCAGTACAGTTCATTTGAACATAGTGAATGTTCGGAACAAAGAGAATATAATCACTACGTTTAAGAGGCGGACTTCCTACAAAAAGTAAATGTATGACATTGCGCCAAGCAACTCTACCAACATCAAGATGACATTTAATTTTGACAAACAGTGCTGACAACATAGGCGAATTATAATAGTGCTGTAAATGTCTATCCTCGAATAATTTTATCGATATAACTTGTATCGATATATTGTTTATCGATAATTTTAATAAAAGTTAGATCCCTATACTGAATAATTCATGAGAAATAATTTTAACGGGGATTGAGTAAAATGCCCAAGAGGATAAGAATGTATTTTACACACAGCAATTTGTAATTATATCTCACAATTATTAGGTACAAATATGTATAAAGAAAATATAAAATAAAAACGCACTATTATACTAATAATTAATTAAGCAAAAATAAATGACTCCATAGCGCAGTGGCTTGCTTTGGCTGCGGCATTGCAGGACCGAGGTTTGTTCCCGCACTCAACAAGTGTTGCCAAATAAATAGTCTGCGTCTGGATGCTTGTTTTCATTCAACATTAGTTCTTTTAAAGGGTAAATATTGGGTTTTTTAACACTGATTGATTAAATTCCTTTTAAGTGTAACAAATACTACGTACAAATCGCAAGTTTCTTCACAGGTACCTATGTACATTCTACTGCAGAGATTGTTTACTAATCGCTTTCAAAATGAGTGCTCATTATAGCTATGTGTAGATGAATCTATAAAAAAAAAAATTATAAGGTTAATTACGAATAACTTTTTATGTTATATAATCGAATTCTACCAAAATGTGATTTTAAAGGATATTATCTTTTGCTACATGTAAATGAACCAAATAATTACATATATAGTGAAAGTTTAAATTAAGTCCACTGATGAAATAACAGTTCGTTTTAGTTGGGTTCAAATTCCTCGGATTTGCAATGTTTACAAATATGTTTTAACATGTGAATATTTTCAACTGGTGCATGTGCCAGCTATTTCACCCATTGCTTGCATCTGAAAATAATATAAATAAAACACATTATTATTAAAAATAGAATGTTAGCAGTCACGATTGATAATGAGTTTAAGTATAGTTCGTTTCGGATTGCCATCCCATCGAACTATCAGATTTAGGAAATAGGTGTTTGTTGTGTACACAATCGTACACTCTATATAAACCTGTCCTATATATTAGTCCAAATGTACTCGCGTTAAATATCATATTAAAATTAAAGTTGAAATCACCACAAACCTTTCATCATCTGGAAATATTATACGAATAGCCTTTTTTTGTTATTATTTTTTCTTGCTGTTTTATAAAACATGCAATTAAAGGTGTTTTATAATGTATATTTTTTTTAAACAATTTTAGAAATGAACAAGCCCACAACAAAATTTAAAAAGTTAATAAATAAAATTATACAATAAATGTAATTGTTTGATTTGACATTTGAACCATTTGATTTGACAATGTCGTTAATAGACATATTACGAAAAGCAGAAAGAAGAGATAACTGTCATTAAAATTTGACCAATCTCGTACGTATATTTTACTATGGAAGTTGCACCAGCCTGTTCGAATGCCAAATCTAGTACGTAGTACATATATATCGATGACTTTAATGATGAAATTCTCTGCTTCACTTAGGTTAGTTAATTAAAAGACTTCATATATCGTATGAATTTGATTAAAGTAATGCCACAGCGCTGTTTTTATGGTCAAACTTTTATAGGATGGAAATTTCTACTTATACAACTTTCCAACTTCTTAACAACTTCCCTGTCCGAGAAATAGACACAATAGTTAAACAATTGAAATGTTCATATTTGACTCATGGGACAGTGAAATGGTTAAAGTTAAAAATTAGTTTAGAATTTGAAATATTTAACTATTAAGCTCCCTTGACGGGAAAAGAAATAACTGAAATCTGAACGTATTACTTAAATGTAGTCTTGGTGAGTTTTAATTCTTTCGTTACGGTAAAATTTTGAACAATAGCTAAGCTATGTGACAATAGCCTAATATTTTTTTTCAGATGTTTTAAACCCTTTAGGAAGTAGTTGATCGCTTATATGAAATATCTCGTTACCAGTAAAATGTGCGTAAGATATCAATACACATATAATCCCTTCTCATCTCAGGGGTACCTCGTTTAGAGCCGGGGCGGCATCAGAGGCAGCTGACCTGAGTAAGTGGCGCAAATATGAGTCTCTAAGAGATGACAACATATTTGTGCCATTTGCTGTAGAGACTATCGGTCCGTGGGGTCCACACGCGGTGAAGTTCCTAAAGGAACTCCATCCGCGACTGGTCGTTGCAGCTGGTGATAAGAGGGCTGGTTCTTTCTCGCTCAAAGGCTAAGTATAGCCATTCAGAGGAAACGTGGTAAATATGATTAGTTATTGTTGTTATATAAGTATTTTTATTGTTATTTCTTTAAGATTAATAACAATAAAATAATATTAATTATTAGTATTGAATATTATAAAAATAGAATAGAAATAAATTAAAAATAATGTATAATTAAAATGTACAACTGTACAGTGTGTGTTGCCAGTGATGACTGAAAGATATGAGACGTGATCCGTCACTGATGGCCGTATGAGGAAGCTAAGTCATATAATTTTTATTAAAGATATACGCATTAGAACCAGAGTATTCGACAAAGCCCAATAAATTGTAAGCTGAAGAGGCCGTATAGCTAGCAGAACCAACAAACGAAACGAAGAATGGCAGCCTCGTACCGGTAAGCGCAGAGAAGGACAGCTCGCTAATAGATGAACTGGAAGTCAATTGATGCAGGTGGCTCAGGAAAATAATTTGTGCCGTCCCTAGGAGAAGACTTCTACATTTTTGATCAAAATGCAGATGCGCTGTCACCCCTGAGGACTAAGATGGAATACCTCGTTTCCAGTAAAAACGGTATCCTGGTTCTCTACACTCACCATAAGGATCGCTGTGTAACATATGTGGTAACGTCGTTTCTGGGGCACCTGAGATTTTGAGCGAGATTAAGAGGTTCTACGGGCAATATTACACGTCATCGTTGGAGCCACACGCAAGTGTGAGTAACGATCCAAGAGCAAGTCTTATCCGACACTATTCCGATGATATCCTGGACGTCGGTCTGAGCGAGATTAGAATGGCTCTCCAACACCTTAAAAACGGCAAGGCCCCGGACAAGGATTGAATTACAGCGGAGCTTCTGAAAGCGGGTGACAACCAGTACTTGAAGTCCTTCAGAAGCTCTTCAATTAAAATAGCAGCTTAATCCTGCTAAAATAGCGTAAAACGCTGGTATTCTGTGAGAGCCTGGTTCTACCCCGGTCGAGCCGTCGTGCTACAACCATAATACATCTGCAGCTTGGCTCTACTACGTATATAGTGTGTGTAGTAGTGTTTGAAATTAGTAAATATATGTGTGTATATAACATAATATGTATATACTCACGAAATACTATGGTATAATATTTATAAATGCGGAAATTGCGTAAACGAACTATAACGTTACTTCCGTGCGAAAATCCGGAACCGGAGACCCTTTTACTGGTAACGGTATTCTATCTCAGTCCTCAGGGATGACACGCGTCTACATTTTGATTGTTTATCAAGGATAGATGTCTGCAGGCATTCACTTAACATCAGGAGCTCATTTGTCATTATTATTATTATATAAAAAGATCTGAGTTATCCTTAAGTTGCGCGTAAAGGAGTGTTTTGCTGATATTTCAATGAAGCTTTTATGTTTTTGCCACCAGAGATCCAGGTAGCTCTACCATGTAAATTAAATGTAAGTTTACGTTAAAATTATAATGATAAAATTATATATTTAAATGGCTTAAACATGATGTTGTGACCAGGATTAAGAAAGGAATGCTTCGTTTGGTCATGTAGAAAGAATGAATGAGGAAAGAGTGACAAAGCAAAATTTATGTGGCAGAGGTGAACGGCAGAGTCGGGAAGGGACGCCCTAGACGAAGGTTTATCGACCAAATTGGCGATATACTGAAAATGGGCCAAATTAAGAGTACCCTTAACCGACGAGCGTGTATGTAGGTATATGGATGTGGAGGCGAGAGTGTGTCAGGATCGTGCCAAATGGAAGTCCATAATCTCTGCCTAGCCCTCTGGGTGACAGGCGTGAGTGTTTATGTTATGTTTATGTTATGCTTAAACATGGCTTGAAAAGTCCTTGCGCAAAAAATTTCGTAGGTAGTGGGCAGCTATTGGTATAAAGTCTCATGAGGATTAACCTGGAAAAGGAAGCAGGTTTTCTAGTAAGTAGGATTTTCGTAATGATCATAAATTTCCGTTAGCAGAAATGTAAAATTTTTACCCATTATATGTTAATATAATAAATATTGAAATAATTTATCCTATGAGACTCATTTTAACCATAGTCCTCTAACGACCGAATTTTGTAAATAGCTTTTTTTACTAAGTTCTAGAGGAATGCCTGCCACACATTGCATTGCATTTTCCGTAACCATTACTGTTACAGCCTATTAAAGTCCACTATTGAACATAGGCCTCCCCCATGGATTGCCTCATAAGGAGAATATTTGCCATAGTTGCCACGCTTGGCAAGAAAGGAAGGAAGCCGCTGCTGCCTATCTCCTGATTTGTTTCCTCTGTCGGCTTTTACGATACCCACGGAATGATGTGGGGTAGTGTTCATACACCGTCTTCGTTCCGTCGTTCACTACAAGGTGCATTTCCAAGTGTCAGTTATAAGAGCTCTTTCAGGTTCTATCGCCGCATTTCGTCCCGTGTATGTTATAAGACGTGATTAAGGTAAATGTCATATACGTCTTATCGTTACCGAGATGGCGGTATGAAGATCCCGCAAACGCCAAACAACCTAGATAGAGAACGGCGTCAAGGGCTCGCGATGCTGGGTATTGCGATGATTCGCTGGTCAAGCGTGATGATCAAAGCAAATTATCTTTACAAGGTGAGAGAAGAGTGTCCAGCTGTAGACTTTTACAGAAAGGAAAATTGCTGATCCTTCGGCCTTTGTCGGTTTGTACCGCGGTCTCCGTACCAAGATCTAAGAACTTTATAAAAATATATATTACTTTGATCACATGATATTATTCTGCTAAGTGAAACGTGGCTCAAATCCAATATATGTAAAAGCATGTTGATAGATTCGTGATATATTTTATATCGTAGTGATCGATTTGTTTTAAATGTAGAAAATATATGAAAAAATAATAATTATTAACAGGATGGTGGAGGGTTATTAACGGCTGTTTCTCGTCGTTTGCGGTCTTCTAGAATGCATAAGTGGGAAAGTCAGTGTGAGAATTAGTGGGTGTCTGAAAATGTAACTTCAATAATATAATTGGGAAGATTGTTATATGTTCTGTGTCTACCCAAACCTTGTCTACCTATAAAAGAAAACCAGACAAGGTTCATAAATAATGTGAATGACGTTCTTGATCAAATTGTAAGCACTAACGTACATATCTATTTTATTTTTATTTTTTTTATTTTTGTGGTCTCACAATATGTTTTTTTCAAATCTTATACACAATATGTTTTACTTATATCTTATATTGAATAATGTTTTCTTGCTTATTTTGATTAAGTTATGGAGGGATCTTAAGGGTTTAAAAAGGTTCAACTTGGAGACGAATTTACCTACCCGGTCCACTTTTATCATAACTGGGAATATTGTAACAAAATTTTCTCGAATGAAATATTATGAACGGCGTTTTGGCTTACAGAATTGTATATGAGGTGATTTATTTCAGAAATTCAATTCTCCCTTTAAGAAAAACAATATAGGATAAATTGCTCGTAATAAATAATGTACATCAAAACTACAATATGAAACATTTATAACATTTGAATAAAGAAATGTCTTTATAAAGCTCTTTAACTTCTAAGAGATGAATAGGTGTCAACAATTAATTCGTCAATCTTAGTGTTAACGAAACATTGAACTAGAGGACAAATTATTTATATTATATTCACAAGCCACAGATAATAATTTAAGCGGTAAGTCAAGGTTGATATAAGACTGAATTCCAATTTTAGGTGATGATTTATCACGTGCTCGGCAGTGAAAGAAAATCCCTCAAGGAAACCTGTAGGTATGAGTAAAAAATATTTCAAAGACAAGTGAAGTCCGCCAACTGGAGCAGTGCGTTGGTCTAGTTGATTCATAATCAGCTCAGAGATGAGAGGAAGCCCAGCCAGTGATGTATATATGTATGTATATATATCTCTAATTTACATAATATTCGATTCTATATTAGTACGTACTGCAAGTATAGTCTTTTGGTAGCTTTTAAGAAATATCCATCCATCCAATCCATTACAGCCTATAAAAGTCCACTACTGAACACAGGCCTCATAGGGGCATTTTCCATAGTTACCACACTTAGTAGGCAGGTTGGCAACCGCAGTTTTTTATAATTTTCAGTTGTTATCAGGAAGATGCTGCTACCCATCTTTTGTTTCAGTTACCCTCTGTCGCCTTTTAAGACACCCACAGGTCGATATTCTGGCAGTTCTTTCAAATAATTGAAGAGTATAATCAGGCGTTATTTTGGGGTATATGGGCTATAAGAAAGCCTTCAATTCAATAAAAATTTAGGTGATGCTACAACTCCTTCAGCATATGAAAAAGAGTATTGTAAGTAATGACATAAGGAACCGAGACGTGGTCTTTCACTTTAGCTGTACGTGGTTGCTTAAGGCGAGTTCAAGAGAGAGTCATAGTCACTTAGAGAGCTTTTGAGAGGGATATCCCTTAGATATTGCTTGATGCTTCTTCACTTAGTAAAATCTGTAACGATGATATCGAATAGGGTGGTATGATAACCTGGTGAAATAACCAAAGGGTCGGTGGATTTAGGTATCTCAGGGTCGTGTTTTGCGCCAATTTATGTTCAGCAGTGAACTTGTGATGGTCTGTGAGATGATTAACATTGGTAAAAAATCGGTGATCTTTTTGGAATTGGAATTGGAATTTGTATTTATAAAAGTTGACTTGTAATCTTGGATTGTTGTTGAGATTATGTAATACCAGTCTAAGCTAATTTTTATTAGAAAATGTAATGTATCAATTTATGTGTTAGACCCGCAACATTTTATAAATCTAAAACAATGTTATACCTACCTACAAAAAAATAGCTTATTTAATCTTAGCTCATAATACTATTGATTACATATGAATCTGAGACGTGGTCCATCACTGCTGGACGTATGATGAAGCTTGAGGTCGCTTAGCGTGCTATGGAGTGGGCTACGGTAGAAGTTTTTCTACGTGATAAACTTAGTAATGAGGATATCTTCAGTAAAACCAGATTTACAGACATGGCCAATTGGATAAGTAAGAAGTGGCAATAGGATGGCCATATTATTAGGGAACTGATAACAATTGGTGAATAATGGTTCTTGAGTGGCAGCCGTCCTGGAGACGCAAGAAGTCTACAGGTTGAACCTCTTTTCTTGAAGCAATCGTTGTGACGGACTTTTTTAGCGATTTGATAAAGGGCTTTTATGGTAATAAATAAAGCATCAATGATTATCATATCTTACTGGTCCATTTCAACCGTGCATAAAATATGGTTGTTTTGTGAAATATGATTAAAAATATGAGTGACAAGTGTGTGCTAATGCACAGTCGCTTATAAAATTAATAAAATTAGAGTTTAAAAACTAAACTAACTTGCTAGAGAGAATACTAGATTATAGTCATTAGATTTTATTTTTTTTTTTATAGAAGAGAGGCCAAACAAGCATGCGGATCAACTGATAGTAAGTGACTACCGCTACTGAACAATTGCAACACCAGGGATTTGCAGGTGCTTTGCCGGTTGCGGTTGCCTTTTAAAAGAGTAGACTCTTTTCTTGAAGCTCCTAAGTTATTGGTGGTAGTCGATTCCATAAAGAACTTGTGCGAGAATAAAACTTTTGGTAAATAGCACAGTAGTGAAACGCCAATCATCCAGGTGGTATGGATGGTGTCGCAAATTTTGTCGCGATAGCGGTGGTGAAATTTGGCGGTTGGAATTAGTCCCACTTATTTCCTTGACATTACTCGTTAGATGCGATAGAATGCTGTATCTCCTCCAAGCACCAGTGATTCAAGTCGATTATAAAGAACTCGGTCGTCTACGATTCGGGCCGTTTATCGCTGGATTCGGTCAAGTGGCTGGCACTGGGGAGTACCATACCAGAGATGAGAACAGTATACCAATTATGGCTGAACTTGCGTCTAAATACGTTTGCGAATTTTCTAATTATTTGGACGTGCGGATGTGGATGAAAACCGGATTAAAAATTCCATTACATTCAAACATATACATACATACATACACACATTCAGGTCAAGCTGATTTTTTATATTTTATATTTTTAGTCCTCACGGCTGACAACGAATCTGCATTTAAATTCGCAAACGAAGATAGATGTAGATGTCTATGGGCTACAGCAACCACTTACCATCAGGTGGACTGTGTGCTCGTTTGTCACCCTTATTCTATAAAAAAAAGCGTGTTAAAAATATCCAAAATTGTTTATTAATTGTTGTATGTTAAAGTTGGATAATTTTTTAAGGTAACATACAGAGAAGCGGAAAACATTTAAAAATATATCCACGATATTCGAAAATATTACTGGAAACGAAACAAACGCAACGCTTAAACTTTTATAGACAAGTCAAAAAAAAAAGCTTGTAAATCTACAAATTAACGAAATTTAAAAACATAATGGCCATTTGTTCAGAGCTTAGAATATTTATTTAATTACCTTCACCTTTAATACAATGTTTATCAGAATTAAATTATAAATATTATAGTTGGCAGTAAAACTCCTTTGCCGCCTAGTATAAGTTAATTAATGACTAGTGAATGTTGTGTTGTACCCTATATCGTCCCATGGGTATCGTAAGAGGCGACAGAGGGCTGAAACAGGAGATGGATAGCAGCTATAACTCAAAGTTATAAACTGTGGTTGCAACCCGTCTGCGAAGCATGGCAACTATGGCAAAATTCCACCAATAAGACAATCTCGGGAGGCCTACGAGTTCGTATGCTCAGCAGTGGACTTTAATAGGCTGTAACGGTAACGATATACTGGGAGCAAATAATTTATTGGACAATACATTTCGTAAAGGTTTTGAATTGATTTTATATTTTGCCGTTAAATTAATTAATTTTACAATGACCGTGTTTAATCTCGTGACGAGTTCTCGTTCGAAATAAAATATGAGAGATATTACTGAATTATAAAAAGTAGACTATATTGACGTACATAACTAGAAATAATTTAGTATTGATGACTCTTAGAGTTCACTGCGGGGTGGCAGCGTAAGAGAATCCATCACCTCATTTCATCCCGTGGGTGTCGTAAGAGACAGCTATGGGATATATGCAAAGATCTTATTGGCTTTTTATAGACGGTGGTATAATGATCTTATTTATTTCAGACTTAAAATACTAGTTATTTAAAGGGGACGGCACAGAGCGACAGGGAGCAGCGGCAAAGGGGCGGAATTCTTCATTTTTGTCACTGTTATGAGCTGATGAAACTTGCATCTCAGATAGCACTGAGTGTAAAACTTTGCCTGTAGAATACTGAATTTGACTGTAGTTAACACTACCTCATAAATTCCTCTTAATAATGAGGAAGCGGAAGAGGATTTTCAAAACATATTTTTAACGACGTGTGAATCGCAAAAAATGAGGAACTTCCGCATTATGAAGATAAAGAAGAGGAATCCTCTTCAACCTATTAATAACATTAAAAAAAATATTGGATTAATATACCTTGACGGCTTTGTAGCGCAGTGGTTGTGGGCTGCGGGTTCGAATCCCGCACGGAACATCTATTTTTTTGCATGGCTTAGAAATACTTAATACACAACGACACCGGAGAAAATTTTATTAATAAATAATGTAACTAAATTTTCATTCATTCATAACAGCATATCAAAGTCCACTGCTGTGCATAATAGGCCTCCTCCGTATATTGCCTCATAGGGAGATTTTTGCCGCAGTTACCATGCTTAGAAGGCGGGTTGAAAACCGCAGATTGTTATTATTTTGATTTATTTTCAGAAAGATGTTGCTCCCCATCTCCTGTTTTATTTCCCTCTGTTACCTCACTCGACATCCACGGAATGACATGGGTTTGTGGACTTTCTTACGCCGCCACTACTCGGCGGTAACTAATATAAAATCTAAATGTACCAACCACCATTTTATTCTTATTTCACATAAGTATCGTTTTACTTTCTTCTCTTTTAAAAACCATAACTTTCATCTTACTTGCGTTCACTTTCATTCCACTTTCTTTTAATGACCTGTTCATTAATGTAATCATCATTTGCAATTCGGCCGCCGACGACGCCAATATGATTAACATCAACTTGATCATCGGCGTACAAAAGGTATTTGATAGTTAACTCACCCATTCTTAACCCGCATAATTACTACAAAAATAGAACAAAAATAAATAACATTTACGGCTTCGTACCGGTAAATGGACTGTAGAGCAGCCTTCACTATGTCAACCTGGTGAACTAGGAAGACGTAGAAAGCCGATAGTTAAAGATAGCTTAGGAACGTGCTTTGTGGGTAGGTATTGGGGAGGCCTATGTTCAGTATTGGGCTTGAGAAAGGTGAATTGATTTTTTTTATACTGATGTGGCAAACGAACATACATTCCATCTAAAGTAAGTTCAGAGACCCTTGCAGTCAACTTCAGACAAAGAAGACTATAGGTGGGTTGTTGCTTAAGCTGGACTGTGGGGTGTAGAACCACACTTGTTGTTAGATGATATAAGATGACATAAAGTTCCTATGATATGATAATTGATATGATTATTTAATGATGAGGAAACGACTGCTTGATATGAATGCCTGTAATGCACTGGGCGATGAGTACTGCGCATAAAAGCGCTGTGTTAGTAAGAGTGCTATGTAAATAAAATGAAATACATATAGGTAATTGTAAAATATGCATGTTTTATCGTATATTATGTTTTATTAAAACAATATTTTTATTGCTTAAGGAATTTAGCCCGACAAAAGTCTAGTAACGCGTCATTTGTTCGTGTATTGACAAGAAAAGGCAGCGCACTTCCACAATCTGACCATTTAGTTCGTTTCTTTTGCAATAAAAAACGCGATCATGTTGGATAGGGACGCCGTATACAAGCTTGCCACTTTTGCTTTGGGATAAAAAACGATTACTAGAAATATTTTCACTTAACGCCTGCGAACATTTGTATATGCCACGTATAATGTAATTTATTATGTTTTAATGTTTTTTATGGAAATAAAAAAATATAACTCCACAGTGTCACGTCACCTAGCGGGTCCAGATTTTGATATTTTTATTTGTCATTAAACCAACATTTATTGCGAATATGAGTAATTTTGGTCCACACATATAAAATATGTTAATAACTTGATAACAGCGCCACCTTAACTGTTCTAGCATAGTTATGAACCGTTGTCTCGACAAAATAAATAAACTGAGTGAATATATTTGTTATGTCATGATGATGATACCTACGTCGTTCAGAAGTTACACGATCACTAACAGATGAATAATGATGATGTAATCATTATAACGGTTATATTATAATGATTACATCATCATTATTCATCAAATGACGAATTTCAGCCTGACAAAATTCCAATGCTGTACATAGGCCTTCCTCATAGATTGTTTCATAGGAGGATATTTGCCATACTTGCCATGTTTGGCTTTAGGCTGATTATCAGGAAATAGGAAGATACTGCTACTGAAGAAAACATTAAAATATGAATATCTATAAATGTAAGAAAAAATGCAGCAATTATTCATTTATTTTACACGTTTGCTTAAAAAAAAGTAAAATTAATTATTAGTATATTTCACTAAAAGTATATACTACCACCTTATTTAACTATTGCAAAATATTATAATATATAATTGACAACCCTAGTTTTAGATGCGCTGTCGCCCCTGAGGATGAGGACTAAAAATGCTTCGTTATCCGTAAAAAGGGATCTTTCCAAAAACGAACCATTTATATTTTTATCCAAATCTTGGCTCCGGCTGGGATCTGAGACTAGGATCTGCGGCTAGGATGTTGTTGCACGACATGTTATAGTGCAACGAAATCAATTACAACAATATCATTTTTATAGTAGTACCTAGTACCTAGTAAGGGAGACTTGATGACTAGTGGATGTTGCGGCCACATAAACCTCAAAATTTATCCTCGATTAATAATCAAGATGCTGATGTTGTTCAGCTGAAGACTACGATAGAATACCTCGTCACCAGTAAAACCCTTTTGTCCGGTTATAGTCGCTCACCATACACCCATCATCATCAACTCACATCAATATTTTGCTGCTATTTAATGCTGGTATTCTGTGCAAGCGTGGTCCTTCCCCGATTCCTTTATCTTAATCTATCAGTTCGCGATGTAACTCAGTACAATTTAATGAGAACAATCTCTTGCTCTTTTTTTGAGAAGTTCTAGTTTTCGAACCAGTGTAGATTATGACGTTCATAACAGCTTCAAACAAGCCTAAATTGAGTCGACTGGAAGCCTGACCTGGGGAAGGAACTGGTGATCGAAGGTGCTTAGCTCTGTAGGTGACAACTGTTGGGCAGTCAAGTACGATGGGCTGCCATATCCTCATGGCCCATGCAGCTCAGCACGAGAACTCTGTAAGACTGGTACCGTAAACAAACCTTCTTTTCAACCAGTGTTGTTCCTGACTGATTTAGAATCATAACCAGAGGCTTAGTTGTCAGATACTCATCGAGGTACAGTGGTGAAACATTCCAAAATTCCTGACTCAGGCTGCTACTAAGAATAATAACAGATAAACCAATAACTGATTTTGGTTCGACTCGAGATTCGAATTCAGGAGGACCATAATATAATCAGCAGTATCGCTAACGTCAACTAAATTAACGAGGTTGGCTATTTTTATATGTAGGTCTTCAAATGTGAACCAAGAATAAGGTCTATCAGAGGGTTTACTTCACTTCAAGACTTATTTTATCAACAGTCGAAAATTTTATTTAAAAATCCATAAGTTTCCCAAAGTTTCATGGAAAAAAATTATTTTCATATTCCGTGTCCCTTGATAACCAAATCAAAAACTTTTTTCATCAAACTTAGCTGTCTATTTTGTCAAATGAAATAAGTAAGTGAAGCTGGCGCAGAAGCATCACCTACCGGGCAATTTTGGACAAATTTATTAAATTTCATATAGCACTAGCTCATACCTGCCGCTTCGCTAGGAGCACGATAATATTTTATTGCGGAACCTATTCATTTTTTTGAATGGACAATCGTAAAATCGTGTCTTATCCGTCTACATTGCGAAATTAGTAACTATACTAAATTTCAAGTCAATCGGGTGTATAGTTTTTGAGATCTCGTGATGAGTCAGTCAGTCAGTGGTGTATATATATATATATAGATTGTACTGAAAGCTACAGGCATCCCCTTACCATCAAGCGAACTGAGTGCTTGTTTATCACTCTAATTTAAGACTGGGTGTTCCAAGCGCATTAGGTATTTAAAAGCGGTCGTAGCAAAGATCGAGTAGGCTGCGCATATGATCGTGATTTTTACAAAATAATCACAAAAATATTATTTTAAAGTTATAAACAAACATTTACACAATGAGAAATAAACACACAAACAAAAGCTTAACTATAGTTTATATAAGTTCCATAAAAAATTAGTTAATTTATTTACTAAATATTATTTACGTAGCAGAAGAGAAGTGCGCGCCAAAATTTAGCACAGGTCTTACCTCAGCAACGTCTCGCGAAACTGGCATAGATGGAAAGTGGAAACTGGTAAGCGACGTGAGCGAGGATCGAAAATCATGAATAATCGATATTTTTTTAATAAATGTAATGAAAAAAACGATCGGGTGGAATTGATTCCAAAATGAATTACCTATAAATTGAATTTTTTAGAAAAAAGGAGTATTAGTACTTGTATAATGAAATTTGGTTTGTAAACAACTGCAAATCGAACGTAGTTCGGTAATTTTTTCATCAAGTAGATTGTATTGTATCGTGTATTGACCGGGTACATCGTAAGGAGAAAGAATGCATATAAAATTTTTTTTTTTCAGATTCTAAATGTAATATTTGGCTATCATAAACCAATTTTAAAAGGACAAAACTGGAACACCAATATAAAAAAGATATTTTTGCATGTTGTTCCTTCTATATTCGTTCCAATTACATTAATTTGATTAAATCTTAGTCTTCAGAGGTAACACAAAGAAATTAACTGGAGACCCTTTACTGGCGACGAGGCTCTATCTTACTCCTTATGGGTCACAACGCATCTGTATTTTGATGTAGATGTCTATCGGCCACAGCATTCACTTACCATCCTGGAACTGTGTGCTCGTTTGTCACCCTTATTCTATTAAAACACACAGGACTATAAGTTTATGTTTAAAGTACATATAATATTTATATGTGCCGTGTTAGCTCAGCTGCTCTCGTTGTAAATTACACTGTGCTCCGTGAAAAACATCGTGAGGAAATCTACATAATTATCTGAGAAATGAAAAGAATTGTGAAGTCTGTCAATAGGTATAAGGGCAGCGCGGCGGACAGACATTTATTTTCCTTAAACCTCTAAGGAGTGAGAGGACCTGTGGCCAACCGTGGGACGGATATATAGGTTTGTAATGTTATTAACTTTAAATTACTTTATATTCATAAAAACCACTCAAATATGAAGTGTATCTCTTAACATTAAACATGTGAAATTCTGTTTATATCTAAACGCCAACTATACACGGTTATATTTCAAAGAGTAGCCAAATTTTAAACTTAAGTTGTATTTTTACTTGGATCATTACAACTCAAGATCAATGAGTGTATTTCAGTTTAGAACACGGCATAATCTCTATATGATTTTTGCTACTTTTTAAGATAAATAAAATAGAAGGTAAAACATAAGACCTAATAATCATTCCCCTGTAAGTCTAAATTGAACAATATGATTCATTGTTAAAGTCCTGCTACCAATTAATTAGAACTTTTACGTTTGAAAATTAATTATATTACTCTGCTAAAGCATGCGGAAAACTCGAAATTAAAATAGCACAGACCCGACCAGCGATGAGCAACAGACATTTTTATTTTTTTAACCGACTTCAAAAAAGGAGGGGGTACTCAATGCGAATGTATTTTTTTTATGTGTTACCTCAGAACTTTTTTCTAGGTGAACCGATTTTGATGACTCTTTTTTTATTTGAAAAGCTGATGCTTCTTATGTAGTCCCATATAAATTTGATCAAGATCTGACCAGTATTTTTGAGTTATCCTTAATAATGCGTATTTAATTGACTTCGACTACTGATGATGTTCTCATTTTTTTATTGAAACAAAATCTACAGCTTGTACATTTACCAATATGTATAAAGGTACGGAACGACATTTTATGTTATATAGAAGTCTTTATAGATTTACATTTTTTACAAAATTTTTTTTGTCTTCAGCAATCTTAACAAATAGTTTACAGTGTATAGCATAAGATACCTTTACCTGCGTCGATGTTGTGGGTATATTGATATAACCGTTTACTGTATTGTGTATTACTGTATACCGTATATGGGTATTAGTGGATGAGAATGAGAGGAAGTGCGTGTGTGTGTGTGCGCGTGTGTTTGTGTGTGTGTGCGCATGTATGTTTTGTGATATAATAATATGTGTGTGCGTTGCAACTTCGACCTAGTAAGCAAATTAATTCAAATTATTAGTCAATGCCATCTCAAAATCTCAGAGACAGCTTTTTGAATTTGGTGTTGGGCAAAAAAGGGTCAATGCTAGAGAAATATTTTATTATATGTTCTTAGTATCCTATTTGTAACGGAGTTCTTTGCATGGTTTGTGTTGGTGGTACATAAAATAATTCCAACTCTAGTACGTATCTTCGGGGTATGAAAACTCATGCTGCTGGGTCAATTGTGGAAAGTCTAGGGCGCCAGTACATACCTCGTATAGCAGCATCATGTCGGCTATACATCTACAATCTTGTAATGTTAATAATTTGTGATGCAGACAAGAGTTATGATAGTCTTCGCCTTGCGCCTGCCACGGTAATTGAGGTACTGCAGAATCTACTCTATACTCTGGTGGACATGACATTTTTATATTGGGATTCCAACTAGTAGAGCAATACTCTAACATGCTGCGGACATATGAAAAATAAAGTGCTTTAATGCAACTTAAATCGTTAAAAGGTTTGGTGACACGCATGGTGAATCCAAGATTTTTGTAGGCTTTCGTGGTTATTAATGTAATGTGTTCTGAAAAGGTTAGTTTGCTGTCTAAGGTCACTCCCAAGTCTTTAACGCTGTTTGTTTTTGATATGGGATAGCTGTCAATGTGGTGTAGACGTTTATTTTTAATATAAGACCAAACAGCTTTGGGATTTGATTTAATATTGTATTCAGATTTTTTTATGTAGGCCTTATAAAGTTCTTTCGCTAATTTTTTGTCTGGAATACAGAAGTGCAAAGGCTGATGCCTTGCACTTCAATTGTGAGAGTGGGATGAAAAACATCTTCCTGTACGAGCGTTTTAATTTGATTTACAAACTTCTACAATAAAGTTGGTAAATATTAGATCAAGAATATTATTGTGAGTGTTTACATGTAAGTATGTTGGTGGAGACCAAGAATACTTATCTGATTTAGTAAGTTTTCTGCAGAGTCCTGCAAATCGGTATTGTCCTTTGATAGTGTGGCCATCCGACATCCACTGAACACAAGGAAGATTGAAATCGCCACATATCAAAAAAAGCCTTCTGGATTTGAGGATATTTTATTTATATTGTAGTGGTTGTACAAAATTTTAATTTTACCACTTGTTTTATTTCTATATTCTCGGAATGTCTGTATATAAGTCCGCAGAAAATTTTGTGTAAAAATAAAACATTAGTATATATATTTTGTTGTATGAGACAATTTGACCGTGCATTCGTCACTGCCAGTTCCATTATATGTAAATGAACCTAATGGACCTTTTTAAATAAGGGTGAACGAGAACACAGTCCACTTGATTGTAAGTGGATGCTGTGGCCCATAGATATCTACATTTATCGTCAATTAAAATCAAAATGCAGATGCGTTGTCACCCTGAGAACTGACATGGAATGCCTCTATTCCAGTAAAACCAGTCTGGTTTCTACACTCAGCATACGAAAAACAGACACATTAAGCTAGTTTTCTGAATTCGTTTTTTTTTGGATCGAAAGTAATTTTGTATTTAACACTGGTTCGTAAACTACCTCTGTCCTGGGAAGAAGCAGGAACTCAGCAGGACTTTAAACATATTTCACTTTACAACTTTTGCTTTTACAATTTTTAAATGAATTTTCAACCAACATGTTGGCGATCACCTCATTCTAGGGTTATTTTTATTTATGTATTCTTTGATATCATAACAAACTTTTTTGTACAATTTTTTCAAATAACATTTAAACTTGTTTTTGACAAATTTTATACATTTTCTGGGATTTTGATGAAAGAGCGTATACATTGCCCATAAATTAATTACATTTGTGAAGTCTAGTAACTATTACAAGTTTTTGTTCCTAGTGTTTAAAGTATGAACATCTTTATTCTTATTAAAGCTATTTATGTATATACATTACATTTTCATAAATATATTGCGATGCCAAAGTTAATATGTTTATTTCTTCAAATTTTCTATAAGGGACTCGGCTCATTTACTTTTGCAAAACAAATATGGCTTCAATGTCAGTTGGATTACCCAGCAAAATTCATAAGACATCACGCTATGAAAGTAACTAAAATAAACTATTCTAGCTGTCTCAACATTGAGACTTCTAATTTTTCTTCAGCATATGCTGTAGAACTAAGTCTGCTAATTTACAATATGGGTTCACAAGCTGACAAGCTTCGCGTCAATAGTACTACCAAGAAAAACAGTGGTATCCACTATAAGTCTAGTGGTAGTGTACCCTCCTATTTAGGAGCACATTGGATTTGAATGTTTAATCACATTAGGTATTGTAAATTTAATACATTTTGTCTTATTGCAGTTTAAGAGCAAATTATTGGCTTTAAACCAATGTACTAATTTCGATAGAGCATTATTTACACTGTCAAAATTAATTGACTGTCGTTTGAGTTTAAAATTAAAGAGGTAACATCAGTGAATAATACTGTATCGTGATTGTCCCCTACAAGATAAGGTAAGTCATTAATATAGATTAAGAACAGGAATGGGCCAATAATCAAGCCCTGAAGAACGCCCATTGATACTACCTATGGATTCTGGAAGAAGGTTCTCTTAAGCCGGTATATATACACGGTAAATCTTACCAAATGATTGTATAATTTTTTTTATTTATATTAGTATAGCTTGTAGTTGTAATATTCGACCAATTGTGTAGTCAAAGAGTGAAAATCAATAACCGCCAAAAAAGTATTTGTTTGTTACCTGGTTTGTTATGTGTTTATTAGCATAACTTTTTTGTGATTTTTCCCGTGTATAGATGGCAGAGGTATCTTAGCTAATACAGATTGAACGTGATCAAAATACTTTCATTTCATTAGTTTAAATATTTTTATAGAAAAAAATCGAACGTAGCAATACACTTAATTTTACGTGCTTTAATGGCATCATATACCTATAATATTATATGACATCATGACACGGAAGTTTCGAATAGTATTTTTTTTATAGTATAGGATAACAAACGAGCACACAGTCCACCTGATGGTAAGTGGATGCTGTGGCCCATAGACATCTACATTTATCCTCAATTAAGAATCTAAATGCAGATGCGTTGTCACACCTGAGGACTAAGATGGAATGCCTCGTTTCCAGTAAAAAAGGGGTCTAAGTTTCTTACCTTTATTTTGATAATAATAACTAAAAATTTACTTTAATTTACGATGTTCATGTATTAATTAATAATCTCGTCACCAAATTATTCCTAAAATTATTTTTTATATGGTCGTTATATCTTTTGAAGAGACAACGAATGAAGGAACATTTTGAAGGACCATTTTGGTAACGCAATTTAGACAAACTGCGTTGTGTGATTTATTATGCTCTATATTATATCCCGTATCATTTCCCATTCCACGGGTGCCGAAAGATTTCATTTCAAAATGTAAGGGCTGTAAATTACTTATAGAATCAAAGACTTAGAATACACTGGTATATATATATAAGTCTATGAATAGAATATATCACAATTGACTTTTAATTTCTACAGCAAACGATAGACAAAAATTTGTACAAATTACATTATGATTTCATCATGTCATCATGTGTGGTAAATTCTTGGGCTGGAGTTAGAAATATTTTATTATTTATACTTTCAAACAATAAGTTCCAATGAAAAGGCCAAAGTTTTACTAATTTAGTTTTAATATCCATGTTATAATGGAAGTTGTGGTAACTATAAGCTCCTAGATCTTTTACTTAGTAAAGAACTATTGACTCACCTAAAGATTGCGATACAACTGCAAACGCTTGAAATTGCTATTAACAATTTTATTGGTGCCGGTGGAGATCAAATCCGGGTTGGTTAACCCCTGAGCTATCACGGCTCTTCTTCTGTTGTATACATATATAAGTTCTTCAAGAGTGCTCTTTATTGTTTTGCGCACTTCGTCTCTTCACTTATTCCATAGTATGTATCTCTTTTTATAGAACTAAAGTGATAAACGAACCCACATTCTACCTAATGGTAAGTGGTTGCTGTATTCCATGGACACCTGCAGTCAACTTCATAGAATATAGAATTAAAATAAGCCTACAGCCTGTTATTTTTTACTTTTTTGAGTACAGAGAGCCAATATGTTTATAATTATATTGGCTCTCTGTACTCTTTAGACTTCCTATTTCTGGAAAAAGGCAGTGTAGGCACTGCTATTTGGCATCAGAAATAGGAAGGAGTCCTACCACCTAGAAAATTTATCTCATGTAATATTTCAATAAATAAAACAAAGTTTATTTTAGAAAGACATAAACATTTATTCCTTTCTTTTTCCATATGTGTGATTTAAAAAAAACAAAGTTTTTCATAATTATATTTGGGTGACAAACGAGCACATAGTCCACCTGGTGGTAAATGAGTACCTTCATAGATCTACTATTACGGATAAAAATGCAGATGCGTTGTCACCTTTGAGGACTAAGATAAAATGCCTCTTTCACTCATTCATAGCAGCCTATAAAAGTCTACTGCTAGACATAGGTCTCCCCTAAGATTGCCTCAAAAGGGGATATTTGCCATAGTTGCCACGTTTGGCAGGCGGGTTGGTAACCGTTGTTTTATAATTCTATTTGTTACTAGGAAGACTCTGCTGCCCATTTCCTGGTTTGTTTCCCTCTGTCGCCTCTTACGACAGCCACGGGGCGATATGGGGTTGAAGATATTCTTACACCGCCACTACACGTCACATACGGGTTATTACTTTTGATTTCTTATTTATTTATTTATTTACACTGTATTGGTTAAATACCATATCAATATGAAAGAATTATAAAGGAAATATATATATTTACTTTGTGTTTCTTTCATATAGCTGGTACATTTGAGTTATGAAAACAGTCATTCATTTGTTTTTCCCTCATTATTTTATTCTTTGGCGTCGCTTATTACCGCACAATGGAAAACATGAAATATCGGTATATTTACGAGTACGAGTTCTACCGTGGCACCAGTGCTGCAGAAACAGCTCGAACGATAAATGATGTGTACGGCGTTGGTGTCACAAAAGAAAACACGGTACGTTTTGGTTTCAACGTTTTCGAACTAGAAATTTCGACCTTCAGAACCAACCCCGTGGATGGCCGGAGACCAAAGTGGAAAATGAAGAATTAAAGGCTATTATGGAAGCGGATCCATCACAAAGCACTTCAGAGATAGCTGCAGGCTTCGGGGTAAGTGATAAAACTGTATTAATCCACTTGAAACAAATCGGGAAAGTAAAAAAACTTGAACGATGGGTACCTCATGAATTGAATGAATCGAACTTGCAAGCACGCGTCGACTGATGTGTTACTTTGCTCAACCGACACAATAATGAAGGGATTTTAAATCGAATCATTACTTGTGATGAAAAGTGGATACTGTACGATAATCTGAAGCGCTCGTCGCAATGGCTGAACCCTGGAGACCCAGCCAAATCCTGCCCTAAACGAAAATTGACTCAGAAAAAGTTACGTGTGAGTGTTTGATGGACTAGCGCCGGTGTCATTCACTACAGCTTTCTAAAATCTGGCCAAACGATTACGGCAGATATCTATTGTCAGCAACTGCAAACCATGAAGGAAGAACTAGCTGCTAAACAACCGAGATTGGTCAATCGCTCTAGGCCACTGCTGCTTCACGACAACGCAAGACCACACACTGCACAACAAACAACCACTAAGTTAGAAGAGCTACAATTGGAATGTCTGCGACATCCACCGTACTCCCCGGACCTTGCTCCAACAGATTACCATTTTTTCCGGAATTTGGACAACTTCTTACAAGGAAAAAAATTCAACTCCGATGCGGCAGTCCAAACCGCCTTCAAAGAGTTTATTGATTCTCGCCCCCATGGTTTTTTTAGTAAAGGGATCAATGAACTACCTATGAGACGTCAAAAGTGAATAGATAACAACTGTGCATACTTTGATTAATTAAATATATTTTACAAAAAAAAATGACTTTATATTCCTCCCGTACAAAACGCTAATTTCATATGTAAGTACCTAATATATTTACATATAACGGTGCAGTGGCTTCGCATTGAGTTGAGGCGCTGAGGGCCGAGATTTCAAATCCTGCACAGAAAAAGTATTTGTGTGGCCCATAAATAATTGTTCCTGGTCTGAATCTTAATCCTTGGGCAATTTATGTATGTAAACTGTCTCTAAGATACAGTCGAAAATTCTAGCGTGTGGAAAAACATTTTTTTAAAAAGAAAAAGAAAAGAATAGACCGATAGAATAAATATCTATGTTTACATACGTCTATATATACATATAAATAAACATACATATATACATATATATACACATACACATATACATATTTATATACAGTGCCTGATTTAGAGTTTCGGCAGCCTTAGGCTAACTATGAATATGCGCCCCCTACCGGCCTGTTCTGTCTGGCCTGTCCAGCCCACGAATATATTTACTAGATTTTTATATTGTACTATCTTTCCAACCCGCAGTTTCGTCAACATTAACTCAAATTTTTTGATAGTAGGTGTCGATTATCGCCCATGAACAACTACAACATCAGGAAAATTGCAGGAGCATTCCTGGCCTTTTTAATAATGAGTAAGCTCGTTTCATGAAGGTCACTAAGTTGCATCGGTCCAGAAAAGTCGCCGGTGGTAGATGATTTCACAAAGAAGTCTTGCGAGAAAGAATACTTCTAGTAAATCGCACAGTCACGGTCGACCGCCAAGCATCCAGGTGGTGTGCATGGTACCGTGAGTTTTGTCCCGATGTGCGTTGGTGGAATTTTTCGGCTGTAACTAATCCGAAAAATTTGTCTAAGTACTCCTCGTGGAAAATGCGTTAGAAAATGTAATGGGACGCAACATTTCTTCGCAGAGCCACAAAATCGAGCCGATCAGTAAGAATTCGGCCGATGACGATTTGAGCCATTTTTCGTTGGATGCGGTCAAGTGGAAGGAGCTGGCACTGGGGTGCCCCAGTCCAGAGCTGAGAACAGTAGTCCATGTAAGGGGGAACTGGCGCCTTGAAAAGTTGCTAACGGTGTGCCGGCATGAAATACTGTCCCGCTCTACTGAGCACGCCAAGCTTTTTAGAGGCCAATTTAGGCTTCCCTTCCAAGTGACCGCGGAACTGTACGACATTCGATATGTCGATATCGAAGATTCCGATGCTGGTTGAAGCAGCACGGGGAGTGACCTGAAATTGCCCATGATACCTACATTTATCCTTCATTAAAAACAAAACGTATTTTTCCCTTCCTTCTTACGACTACGATGAAACACCTCATTACCAGTAAAAAAGGAACTCTAGCTCTCGTCACTCCCAATACGAAACACAGCAGCATTAAGCTGCTATTTTACGCTGGTATTCTAGGAGATCATGGTCCTTCCCTAGTCGAGCCCACCCATTCGTACTGTAACCATAATATAGCTGCAGCGTGACTCTGTCTAAACTAAACTTTAACAAACGGTTGTTAGTAACAAATCCTGTTAAATATACTAATAAAACTCCACAAACTAGCAGCATAGTAATTGACCAGTTCATTATTTTAGTTATAAGTACTAAGTAAATAATAGGCATTGATATTATTTTTGTATCATCATCATATCATAACTCCCCTTCTGCCTAAGAGTAGGTATCTACCACCTTCTTACTTATTTCTTCTGCCAAATATATATTCTGTGTTCCATTTTAAATGGTATAGAGAGCTAGTATAGTTACAGGCTGTGGCGTGGGGTACCATCCTAATCCCCAGAGGTGGCAACGCACCTGTAGCCTTTTTTTTATTGGCTGCAGGCGTCTATGGACTGCAGTAGTAACTTACCATCAGGTAGACTGTAGGATCGTTAACAAACGATCCTTGAACCTTGAAACTGAAGTAACAACTTCAGTTTAAAAAAAAACAAATCTCCTTTCACAAGCCCAAAACTGAACATAGAAATCCCCCAAAACCTACCCACAAACGCGGTCCTGAGCCACCTTTATGTCTGGACTTTCTACGACTTACCAGATTGACACACCGCATAGTGAGGGCCGCCCTGCAATCCATTTACCGGTACGAGGCTGTAGATATTTTTTTGTTCTACTTTTATAAAACGATTAATAAACTTATAAATGACAAATTAATAGATTAAGAAAATATGATTTTTCAAGAAACTAAATACGAATAAAAACATTTAGCCATATGTGGTCTGTAAAAAATATAGCACATTTGCGAGCATCGCCCATTAAAAAGATAAGAGCTCCAGTTACACATGGCTTAGAAACATTATCTAGTTTTTATAACGTAATGCGAATGTGTATTTTAAGTTAAATGTATGTTAGTAACTTAAGGACAAATGAAAAGGAAAAAGGAGTAAGTATAAAAAGGATGAGGTAAGTTACTAGATAAGTAACCTTTTAAATTATATCATTATTATTATAGGCATAAATACAATTAAATTCTCACTTCTTCAAAAAAAATCTTACATTTATATTTTACATTTACCGCCGTGTAGTCGCGGCGTAAGAAAGTCCACAAACCCATGTCATTCCGTGGGTGTCGAATGAGGTGACAGAGGGAAATGAAACAGGAGATGGGCAGAAACATCTTTCTAATAACAAATCAAAATAATAACAATCTGCGGTTTTCAACCCGCCTCCTAAGCATGGAAACTATGGCAAATATATCCCTTATGAGGCAATCTACGGGGGAGGCCTACCTATGCACAGCAGTGGACTTTGATACGCTGTTATGAACGAATGAAAATTTAGTTGCATTATTGATAAAATTTTCTCCGGTATCGTTATGACGTTTTACAAAACCCAAAAAAAGTATTTCTTAGCCATGCAAAAAATAAATGTTCCGTGCGGGATTCTGAACCCGTTAAATACTAATCCTACCACTACACTACCTGCAACCAATTGCAAACAAAGAAAGCTTCACATCAGAATAGTAGTGCATGCACAGACAAAGGTATGAGGGTGGTACCTACCCAGACGGATTCCTAGGCAGAAAAATGGTCTAACCATCCATCCAAACATAACACCCTATAAAAGTCCACTGCTAAACATACGAACTCGTAGGCCTCCCCGAGACTGTCTTATTTTTTCATTTTTGCCACGCTTGGCAGACGGGTTGGCAACCGCAGTTTTTATAACTTTCAGTTGTCATCAGGAAGATGCTGCTACCCATCTCCTGTTTCAGCTATCTTTCGCCTAATGATTTCTTATATTTACGCGAACACTACACATTTAAATAAAACTAGTTTTACGGATTTTATCGCGTATATTAACTTATTTTATTCCCGACGCTGAGTACTTATATTCCGCATGAGTCATGGGGACTGAGTTTGACGTCCCAATGTCATAGTTAACCACGGTTACCTTCAGATAAAAATTATTAATCTATAATCTGGAGGTAACCGTAACTATGACATTGGGACGTCAAATACCTCAGTCCCCCCGTGACCATGGGTGCTGTAAAGTACTCGAAACGTCGGGAATATAAAATAAGTTAATATACGCGATAAAATCCGTAAAACTAGTTTTATTTAAATATCTTTCGCCTCTTACGACACCTATGGGATGATATGGGATTGTGGATATTCTTACACCGACGCTACATGGTTTTTTAAAACACAACCTTCACTAGGTTTAAATTAATTTGTACAAGGCAAAAAGGAGTTTTACCGCCTACTACTTATAAATTAATTCTGATAAATGTCACATTAAAAATTATATTAAATGATAAAAGTAATTAAAGTTATTTTCTGCAGTAAAAAGCACATTTATCTCAACCTTTGTCGGTTAAATAAATGTTGTAAGCTCTCAACAAACAGCCATTATGTTTTTGAACTTCGTTATTTTGTAGATTTACAAGCTTTGTTTTGACTTGTCTATAAAAGTTTAAGCGTTGCGTTTGTTTCGTTTCCAGCAATATTTTCAAGTATCGTGGTTTTATTTTAGAATGTTTTCCATCTCATTGCATGTTATGGGCTTAAAAATGATCCAACTTTCAAATAAATAATTTTGTTTTGAACACGCTTTTATTAGCTTGACCTGAATGTGTGTATGTATGTATGTATGTTTGTTTAAATGTAATAGAATTTTTAATTCGGTTTTCGTCCACACCCGCACGTTCGAATACTTTCAATTTCGCAAACGTATTTAGACGAAAGTTCGGCCACACTTGGCATACTGTTCTCATCTCTGATCCGCGGTACCCCAGTGATAGCTCCTTCTACTTGACTACATCCAGCGAAGCGCGACACGAATCGTAGACGACCAAGTTTTTTCTGATCGACTTTCGATCGACGAGATGATGTTGAATCCCAGATTGGGAATGCTCCAGTTGGCCGACTTCACGTGTCTGAAATATTTTTTAATCAGACCTACAGGTTTCTTCCAGAGGTTTTCCATCACCACCGGGCACGTGATAAGTCAGCACCTAAAATTGGAATTCAGTCTTTATATCGGTGTTGACTTACCGCTTAAATTATTATCTGTTGCTTGTGAATATTATTTAAGATAAGTTATTTATATAATATTCACAAGCCACAGATAATAAATTTCAACGTCTCGGTAATCTACACCAAGATTGACAAATTAATTGTTGACACCTATTCTTCTCTTTAGTTTAAGAGCTTTATAAAGACATTTCTGTATTTAAATGTTATAAATGTTACATATCGTAGCTTTAATGTACGTTCATTATAAAAGCAACTTGTTCTACATTCATAAAGGAAGAATTGAATTTTTCAAATAAATCACCTCGTATACAATTCTGTAAGTCAAAATACCGTTCATGATATTTCATTCGAGAAAACTTTACAATTTTTCCAGTTATGATAATAGTGGACCGGGTAAGTAAATTCGTCTCCAAGTTGAACCTTTTTAAACCTTTAAGATCCCTCCATAACTTAATCAAAACTAGCTAGAAAACATTGTTCAATACATTTTAAAAACGCAAAAAACATTATTTGCATTATAAGAAGAGAATGAAGTTTTATGTAACAAATCACAAATACGACTAAAATAAAAAAGATACATATGTACGTCAGTGCTTACAATTTGATCAAGGACGTCATTCACATAATTAATGAACCTGTTATGGGTTTCTTATTTAGGTAGACAAGGTTTAGGTAGACACAGAAAAGATTGCAATCTTCCCAATTACATTATTTAAGTTACATTTTCTGATACCCGCTAATTCTTACACTGACTTTCCCACTTATGCATTCTAGAAGACTGCAAACGACGAGAAACAGCTATTCATAATCCCCACCATCCTGTTTATAATTATTATTTTTACATCTATTTTCTATGTTTAAAACAAATCCATCACTATGCTATAAAATATATAATACATTGGATTTGAGACACGTTTCAGTTAGCAGAATAATATAATTTATGAACAAAGTAATATATATTTTTATAACTTTATTAGGTCTTGGTACGGAGACCGCGGGTACAAACCGACAAAACTCGAAGGATCAGCAAGTTGAGGTGGCAATGAGTAAGCCAATTACCTATTTCTCCTTTCTGTAAATGTCAACAGCTGGGCACTCGTCTCTCACGTTGTAAAGATAATTTGTCGTCACGCTTTACCGGCGAGTCATCGCAACACCTAGCACAGCGAGCCTATACGTCTTCTACCTGGGTATTTTTTTAGCGGGATCTTCATACCACCATCTCGGAAGCGGTAAGACGTATCTGATATTTACCTTAATCACGTCTTATACCATGCATGGGATGAAATGCGGCGATAGAACCTGAAAGAGCTCTTATAACTGACACTTGGAAATGCACCGTGTAGTGACAGTGTATGAACACTACCCACATCATCCCGTGGATGTCGTAAAAGCCGACAGAGGGAAACAAATCAGGAGATGGCAGCAGCAGCCTCCTTCCTTTCTTGCCAAGCGTGGTAACTCTAGCAAATATTCCACTATGAGGTAATCCATGAGGAGGCCTATGTCAGTAGGACTTTAATAGGCTGTAACGGTAATGGTAACGGAAATGCATAATGTGGCAGGCCCCATAGGACTTAGTAGGAAAAGTTATTTACAAAATTCGTTCGTTAGAGGACTTTGGTTAGAATGAGTCTCATAGGATAAATGATTTTAATATTATATTAGCATTTAATTTGTAAAGTTTTTACATTTCTGCTAACGGAAATTAATGATCATTACGGAAAACCTACTTACTAGAAAACCTGCTTCATTTTCCAGGTTAATCTCATGTGATTTTATACCGATTTATTTAGGCCAAGGACTTTTCAAGCCATGTTTAAGCAATTTAAAATATATAATTTAATAATTATAATTTTAACTTAAATCTTAATTTAATTTACATGGTAGAGTTACGATCTGTATAGGTAAAACATGAAAAGTTCATTGAAATATCAACAAAACACCTTACGCGCAACTTAAGGATATCTCAATTTTTTATATAGAATAAGGATAACAAAAGCACCTGATGTGAAGTGAATGCCTGCAGACATCAATCCTCGATAAAGAATCAAAATATAGATGCGTTGTCATCCCTCAGGACTGAGATAGAATATCTCGTTACCAGTAAAAAGGGTCTACGGTTCCGGATTTTCACACGGAAGTAACGTTCAGTGAAATGTATAGTTCGTTTACGAAATTTCCGCATTTATAAATTATTATACTATAGTATTTCGTGAGTATATACATATGTTATAAACACACAAATATTTACATATATACTAATTTCAAATACTACTACACACACTATATACGTGGTAGAGCCAAGCTGCAGATGTGTTATGGTTGTAGCACGACGGCTCGACCGGGGTAGGACCACGCTCTCACAGAATACCAGCGTAAAATAGCAGCTTAATACTTCTGTGTTCCGTATGGTGAGTGTAGAGTACCGGATACCCTTTTTACTGGAAACGAGGCATTCCATCTTAGTCCTCAGTGTGACAACGCATCTGCATTTTGATTCTTAATCGAAGATAAATGTAGATGTCTATAATCCACAGCATCCACTGTATGCTCGTTTGTCACACTTATTCTATAAAAAAACACGATCAGCATTAGCATGACATTTCTTCACACGTCCACTGCTGTACATAGGCCTGACCCCAAGCAATTCAACGGAGCCACAAAATACGGTTCTGACTAACCTGCATGTCTGTCTACATGTATTACAAGGTCGTCACCATAGGGGGTGGTCGCCCTACATATTGTTTACTGGTAGGCCTCTTCCTAGAGACCCTACAAATCATGTTCCTGAGCCACCAGCATCAATTGACAGTAAGACACCGGGTTTCATCTATTGGGAGCTGTCCTACACTCTGCTTACCGGTACAGGCTGCCATTCTTCCTTTCTTCCCATCAGTTGTTGGTTCTGCTAGCTATACGGCCTTCAGCTTACAATACAATGGGCTTAGTCCGGTGTCAACTGCCGTCCCGAACGCCACGTTTCTGTGTTGCTCCGTGCATTTAAAATCGTAAAATAGGTTTTCGCAACCGATTTTAGTGTGTGATATACCAAAAGTTGCGCCTTGACTCGCGGTTTAAATTAGTGAAAACTGCAAGAAAATTGGAGTTTTAGTGAAAAGATAGAGTGAAAAGAGTGATTTTAAAAAGTGAAAAACTTTCAAAGGGCAATGCCGCGTGATTAAGCGCCTTTACCCATACTTTTTAAAAAGCGGCCTTAAAGCCATTATTGGCCCCTACACGTGTGCGAAAGTTGAGATTTTTCTGAGCCATAGTCTCAGAGAAAATTGCAAAAAAAAACAAGTTCCACGTGGGCACGTGTTTTGTGAAGCAGAGTCGTGCGGCTATTTTTGATAGTCGCATTCCGTAGTGCAGCGGAGTGGAGCCGGGAGCAGTTTACAAAACTAATTTAAGTTAAGTGTGTGTAAAGATATTAAACTTTTAAAATTTGGCAAAAATTGATATTTAAATAACTTAAAAACTAAAGTGAAGAACCTAGTTTTTACTTTAAAATAGTGTTAAGAACAATAAAAGGAAAATTTTAGACTTTTTAGTAAGTAGTTTTAGAGTTAGAAATTTTTAATATATTTAGTTAACACGTGCTACCCTTACATTAGCTGTTGGCAAAATATTAAATACACATTTAATGAGAGAGTACTAATTTTAACATATGTAAATTTTTATAGAATTTTAAAATTAAATTAAACTGTAAAAATCAAAATTTCCTGAAAATGTATGATATAGTGAAAATTTAATTAAAGGGGCTTAAAAGCCAAAAGACTTATAAAGGTGTAAGGTCGACACCGAGACCTATCAAATGAGCCCAAACACGGCCAAATCAGTTAAACCGTTGGACCGGCGGCCATTTTGGAAACTTTTAAATTAAATAGCTCTGGTTGTAGAGGTCGCATTGAGTGGCGGTTTTCGACAATACTATTATTGGATCGATTTCTACCCACCTACAAAGATTTGGGCTTTTTGAGCTTAAGTTTTCAGGGTCCTGAAATCGATCCTATCAGAAAGATAAGAAGAAGAGTAGTAGTATTGTGGGCGCTGGTCTCCTACGACTTCTGGAACCAGAGTTATTGACAGTCAAACATCAAATTTGACATTTCGGCAGCCATCTTGAAAAACTAAAATAGGCCATATCTGCCGAACTAGGAGTCCTAGAATACTGGGATTTCAACCATAGACGTAGGCAAGGACTGCTTGAACTGAAAATTAAGATTTCAGGAAATTTCAGAACCCAATAATTTTGTCCTGAAAGCTACACCATACTGAAGCCCTGGTCGAGCCGATCAAAACGAGCCCAAGCTCAGGCTGTAAGCCTATTTGTTCGGAAGTTATAGCGTTGTAACCGTAATTTTGGCAGCCATCTTGTTTGCAACCAAAATTCGAAAACGCGATAACTTTCGAACCTCTTGGATAGGTATACCGAGTTTGGGTTCTATGACTAGGTTCGAGAAGCGCTTTTAGCTGGATATAAGATATAGACTCTACGTAGAGTCAAAAACTTGTTAGCCTATAACTCTCCTTGTATAATATATTTAAAAAATAATATTAAAGACATATATTGTAGAAACCTTCATTATAGAGCTGACAGACTAGACGTAGACTGACTCTATAGAGCACTACAAAGTTTTTTTTTTTTATATATATTAGACCTATAATTTTAAAATTAAGAGTGACTTGACAGATTTAGGAATTAACTGTGACGCGGCATTTGTGGTTTTTCATTAAATTACATAAATTTAAATATACCGCAGCCAATCGAATTTTATTTTATTATTTTATATTATCTTAAATAATTTTTTTTATTCTTGCTTTTAAAACTTTTACAAACCTTTATAAGTATTAAATTTTGACAAAACTTATTTGTTGATTGTTTAGACCTAGGACGCGTTCCTGACAATATGTTCGGTTTCCGTACTCCAACCAAATGTTTTGAGAATAGTGCCAAGAACACGAGTCCTCATGACTCTCCAAGCGGGACAGAGAAGGCTGGGCCTTCTCCTAAAATAGATCAAAGTACACAGATCCCCAACGTGAGGAAAAGCATCGGAGAATGGGAGACGGGAAAACAGATAAAGAAACAGCAATTCAGACCTCACCAAAAAGACAGCTCCGGTGGCCCGTCAAAACAAAGAATTGTTCTGTCCCAGGAAGCGAGAGGAACAACTTGTAAAGTTGTTGCTGAAACCTCAGAAAGTTCTCCAAAAATGGAAACTCAAAATATGAGGCTCGAGCCTGCCTGAACAAGGCCAAATTACACCTCAGCAACTCTCGCAACCTGAGGACTGACATAAAACTGAAGTCACTCAGGCCATAGAGAGACTATATCAACTAGTAAAAGAAGCAGAAATAGGTAAGAGTACAGCGAAAGGAGAAAAGCAAGCAATCAGGAGAAGAAAGAAGAGAGAAGAAATGCCAGTATGTAAAAACTGTAGTAAGGCAAAACTTGATAAAAAGACCACAATGCATTCAGCACAGACTGTCCTGTAAGAAGAAAGTGGGAAATGCTAGCAAGGTCAACAGTAGCATACTGCTAAGGTTGCCCCAAAGCTAAACACCGAACCAACCACGGAAACCACCGATATCACGCGATCCAGGCTAATCTCCAAAGATGTGAGCTAGCCACGGCCGAACTAATTGCAGAGGCAACAAAGAGGAGAACATCATTTGCTATAATACAGGAGCCATATATCGGTCGAATTGGCTAGATGAAAAATTACCCGGGGACAAGAATAGTACAAAGCAACAGAAGCCTGATCACTGATAAGGTGATTAAAGCTGCTGTTGTACTATTCGACGACACCATCGACATGACCCAATGCCCCAGTCTCACAACGGAGAATATCGCAGTTGCAAAGCTAAGGACAGGGGCTTGGGAATTGGGAGTGGTGTCTGTCTACCTGGAGGGTGATAAACCAATCGACCCATATCTACGTGGTAGAGCCATGCTTCAGCTATATTAGTAGTATAGTTGTAGTACGAATGGGTCGGCTCGACCGGGGAAGGACCACGCTCTCACAGAATACCAGCGTAAAATAGCAGCTTAACACTGCTGTGTTTCGTATGGTGAGTGTAGAGAACCGGAGACCCTTTTTACTGGAAAAGAGGCATTCCATCTTAGTCCTTACGGGTGACAACGCATCTGCATTTTGATTCTTTATTGAAGATAGATGTAGATGTCTATGGGTCACAGCAACCACTTACCATCAGGTGGACTGTGTGCTCGTTTGTCACCCTATACTATAAAAAAAAAAATCTAAAAATGATTGAAGCGGCCGTGGTGGGCTTGGGGACTAAGAACGTGATACTCGGTGGTGACGTAAACGCCTGGAATACCTGGTGGGGAAGTCGGAAAACGGACAGTAGAGGGATTGAGGTTGCGGCAAAATTTGATGAATTAGAACTCCACATACTGAACAGGGGGACTTGGCCCACACTTGACATAATTCGAGGTGGAAAAAGATTCTCCAGTTGCGTGGATATTACTGCTTGCTCGACCAGCCTGCTCGGAAGGATGGAAAACTGGAGACTGTCCGATGAAACAACCAGTTTGGACCACAGGGCAATCCTATTCGACATAAATTTAGAAAAATCATTAGAAACTGACATAAAAAGAACTACAAGTAAGTACAACCCAAAGAAAGCAAATTGGGGCGAGTTTCGTGAGAAACTCGCCTAGATTTGGAACGACAGACAAATAACTGAAGCAGAGATTGAAAAAATAGCTACAAAAGACGAATTAGAAAATAAAATAGAGGACTTTACAGATTCAATAACTGAAGCTTGTAAAAAGAGCATACCAACATTAAATAATAAAAAACGAATGGGACTGCCCTGATGGACCGATGCGCTGACGCAGCGAAAAAAGGAAGTCTCCAGGCTAAAGCGCCGAATCTCTTACGCAGCACCAGTCCGTCGTGAGTGGAGGTGGTCGAGCAATACAAAATAGCAAAGGAAGAATATTAGCAAGAAGTGAAAAGGGCACAAACCACGAGCTGGAAAGATTTTTGTAGCAGGCAAGAGCATGAAACAATGTGGGATGGTATTTATAGGGTCATAAGCGGTACAATGACGCGACAGGAGGACACTCCGCTTGTCCGAGATGGGAAAATACTTGAAAATGTAGAATGAGTCAGGATCCTGGCGGAGACCTTTTATCCAGAAGACCGTATTGAGGATGATAACACGGAACACACCCAAATAAGGGGAAAAGCAAGTACTGTAAATGAATGGGTACATGATAATTCATGTGACCCACCTTTCACAGAGAATGAGCTGATGTGGGCCGTGTCCAGCTTTAATCCAAAAAAGGCGCCAGGAGACGACGGTCTTACAGCGGACATTTGCGGTGTTGTTATCGCCTTGGATTCAGCAGTGTTCTTGGCACTAATAAATAAATGCTTCAGCTTCGCGTACTTCCCCATCAAGTGGAAGAAAGCAACAGTGGTGGTGTTGCGGAAGCCCGGTAAAGAAAATTACACACACCAAATCGTACAGGCCGATTGGGCTATTGCCTGTACTGGGTAAAGTTTTCGAAAAGATGGTAGTCCGAAGAATCAAGTGGCACATCGTACCCAAAATAAGCCGGACACAATATGGGTTTATGCCGCAGCGCAGCACCGCGGACTCCCTCTATGATATGATGCAGTTAATAAGAACTAAGTTAAAAGACAAAAAACTTATCCTGCTCATATCATTAGACATAGAGGGAGCCTTCGATAACGCCTGGTTGCCGGCTATACGATGTGCACTTGCGGAGACTGGGTGCCCAGTAAACCTGAGACGCCTGATAGACAGTTATCTAAACGATAGAACAGTGTGTGTGAGGTTCGATAGGGGGTCTAATTTTTTGGAATTTACTCTTAGACCCACTTCTGAAGGAGATGAGTGAGATAGGGACTCACTGCCAGGCTTTCGCGGACGATGTGGTCCTGATATTCGCCGAGGACACAACAAAACAGGTGCAGGAGCAGGCCAATGTGACTCTTGCTCATGTCGAGAGGTGGGGTGTTAAAAATAAGCTTAAATTTGCGCCATCTAAAACAAAAGCCATGATAATTACTAACAAGTTAAAATATGACACACCACTTCTTGAGATGGGTGGGTAGAGCATCGGCCTCTCCAGAGAAATAAAAATACTCGGTCTCACAGTTGATGACAGGCTTACCTTCGACACACATATCAAGAATGTGTGCTGCAGAAAACTTGTATCGTCAACTGTCGAGAGCTGCAAAGATCCACTGGGGCCTAAACCCCGAGATTATCAGGACCATATACATCGCGGTGGTGGAGCCGAACGTAATGTATGCGGCTAGTGCGTGGGCATCAGCAACCAACAAATGCAAAGTCAAAAAACAACTCGACATGGTACAGCGAGGATTTGTGCAAAAAATAATAAAATCTTATAGGACAGTTTCGCTACACTCGGCCCTACTACTCGCCGGGCTGCTTCCATTGGACCTAAGGGTCCGGGAAGCAGCCTCGCTTTATGAAATAAAGAAAGGTTACTCCCGACGTGTGGTGGGTGATCGTGATGTGGAAACTAAAATCGAATACTCCAAAACCACACATCCCGCGGATCAGGTTGGCCTGAAATTCACATGCCTGGAAGACGGTGCACAAATGGACCAAAATGATAACCAGGACCTTAAAATATTTACGGATGGCAGCAAAATAGAGGGGAAAGTTGGCGCGGCGTTATCAATTTGGAACAACGCCGCGGAAACGAATACCCAGAAATTGAAATTGGAAAATTTTTGCACCGTCTACCAGGCAAAGTTGCTGGCTATACTTGAAGCCACCAGATATGCGCTTAAAGCTCAAGCACCGAGCTGCAGCATATATAGCGATTCGAGGTCTGCTCTACAAACAGTTATCCAAGACGTTTCCCTCCATCCCCTAGCGGTGGAAGCAAGAAATAACACATTGAAAATAAGTAACAAAGGTAAGACATTAAACTTTTTCTGGATAAAAGCTCACGCAGGATTGGAGGGAAATGAGAGACCAGACCAGTTAGCCAAAGAAGCTGCCTTAAAATTAAAAAGAAAAACTGATTATGAGAAATGCCCGATTTCATACATCAAGCGACACATACGATTGGAGTCGCTTGATGAATGGAACCGGCGCTATATAGAAGGGGAAACGGCCGCTACTACTAAGATATTTTTCCTAGAAGCCATAAACGCTTATAGCATAATAAGAAAAATAGATATGGACCCGATGACAGTACAAATAATGACAGGACATGGGGGCTTTTCTGAGTATTTGTTTAGATTTAAATGTAAAGACAGCCTAGCATGTGCCTGCGATCCTACTAAAACTGAAGATGTAATGCATATTTTAACTGAATGTGTATATATAGTAGAGAAAGAAATGATATAGAAACAGAATTAGGAGTAAAAATAAGTAAAGCAAATGTAAATAAGATAATTAGTAATAAACACACTAGAAATAAGTTCTTAAAATATTGTAAGCATTAAGTAAGTAAAATAGTAAATAAAAATAAATAGACTAAGAAATAAGGATACTGTAACATAGTATAAAATATAAGTATACAATGTTACAGCTCCACAAAATAAATCGAAAAAAAAGAACATTATTATAATTAGAAATGTTAAGCATAAAAACAAAAAATAAAAATAAGAAAGAAATCAAAAAGGTGAAAAAAGAAATACCAAAAAGAATAAAAAAGTCCCTGATTTAAACATGTCAGGGGAACTAGAAAAAAAAAAAATACAATGGGCTTTGTAAAATACTCTGGTTCTAATTCGTATCTTTAATACAAATTCTATGACTTAGAGAAATTTTGAGTATAGCTTGCTAAGCGACCTCAAGCTTCCTCATACGGCTATAAGTGAAGGACCACGTCTTACATCTTTCAGTCATCACTGGCAATACACACTGTGCAGTCGTACATTTTACTTATACATTATTCTTAAATTTATTTCTTTTCTGTTTTTATAATATTCAATAATAAAAAATATTATTATTTTATTGTTATTAATCTTACAGAAATAACAATAAAAATACATACATAAAAACAATAATAACTGTTAATATTTATTAATGTCAATTAATTAATATTGTGTGAATATTGGTATCTTACGTTACACGCACGTTTTTATTGGCAATGAGACATTCCATTATAAGCCTAAGTGTTCGCGACGGCAAAAAGTGATTGAAATATAGTGATTAAAAAACAATATTAACGGCTCCGTGGCGCAGTGGCTTAGCAATGAGATGTTGCGCAGGGGGCCGCGGGTTCGAATCCCGCACGGAACAAGTATTTGTATGGCCTACAATTAATTGTTCCGGGTCTGGATGTTTGTCCTCGTGCAATTTATGTTTGTAAACTGCCTCCACGATACAGGAGAAAATCCTAGTGTAGGGGTAACGTTTTAAAAAAAAAAAAATATTAAAAGTGTAATTAGTAAAAGTATTAGTGACAAAACCTAAGTGAAAGATGCAATAGTGTAATTTTACAACATGTTTACAACCCTTAGAATTATAGTATAGAGCATCGTTTTGTAATAGTTAAGAAAATAACTCTTATTTGTACAAACAAAAAGTCGACCAATCAGAGCGCGACACGTTATAGAACATTCTGGGCATTGCGTAATATTAAGACCCGAAAATGATGAAAATAATTTTTATGCTCTAGAAGAATTGTAAACATAGTATTTAATTAGATTAAGGTTCATAGATAAAGGAAATAAAAGAATATTTAGCGCGATAAAACTTATTTCCTATTTATAGTAAAATTAAAAATTAATGTAATCAAATATTGTGAAAATTTGGGATATTTTTGTTAATAATGTTTTACATTGTTAATATATTAAGAAACATTTATGGTGCGCTAATATACAACTAAATTACCGATTTAACAATGTATAGTACATTAGCGTAAGAATTAATCGTGTATAGAAAAAATTGTAATTTAAGGCAATTGTATAGTGAAAATATTGAACAATAAAGAGGCAAAACAGACAATGGCAAGCGGCACACTTTAAAGTAAAGCTCGAGTCTACCTTAGCACCTCGGGGGCCCGGTAGCGTTGCAGTAGGTGAAGTGACTAGTAGCTAGTAGTATAACATAGTAGCTGATGATAGCAGCTAGTAACCAGTGATAGTAGTAGCTAGTAGTAAAACATAGTAGCTGATAATAGCAGCTAGCAAACAGTGATAATAAAAGCAGATAGTACTAGTAAGTTACTACCGAACAACTTGAAGAAATAGTCAACTGAAGAAATCATCTGAAGAAAATAGTGACAAACCGATAGTGAACAACCGATATAGAACAACCATATTCAACAACTGTGGTCAATAACCAGTAGTCAGAGGATTTCCGCCGAACAGTTGAGCAGTCGAACCGCTGGCCACTGTCTTGCCATTTATATTCCACAGTTCATGTATTTTGATTGAACGTCAGTCCACACCCACAAAGGCGGCAGTAGAAGTATCCACCGGAACCTATAGGTGTAGGACGTGAGCGACTCGCGGAGTATCTTCGACAACATTTACTCCCGAGTTTC
>JAGSMP010003352.1:0-11995 GCA_029286625.1 Parnassius orleans | reverse complement strand
TTTATGGTGCGCTAATATACAACTAAATTACCGATTTAACAATGTATAGTACATTAGCGTAAGAATTAATCGTGTATAGAAAAATTGTAATTTAAGGCAATTGTATAGTGAAAATATTGAACAATAAAGAGGCAAAACAGACAATGGCAAGCGGCTCACTTTAAAGTAAAGCTCGAGTCTACCTTAGCACCTCGGGGCCTGGTAGCGTTGCAGTAGGTGAAGTGACTAGTAGCTAGTAGTATAACATAGTAGCTGATGATAGCAGCTAGTAACCAGTGATAGTAGTAGCTAGTAGTAAAACATAGTAGCTGATAATAGCAGCTAGCAAACAGTGATAATAAAAGCAGATAGTACTAGTAAGTTACTACCGAACAACTTGAAGAAATAGTCAACTGAAGAAATCATCTGAAGAAAATAGTGACAAACCGATAGTGAACAACCGATATAGAACAACCATATTCAACAACTGTGGTCAATAACCAGTAGTCAGAGGATTTCCGCCGAACAGTTGAGCAGTCGAACCGCTGGCCACTGTCTTGCCATTTATATTCCACAGTTCATGTATTTTGATTGAACGTCAGTCCACACCCACAAAGGCGGCAGTAGAAGTATCCACCGGAACCTATAGTGTAGGACGTGAGCGACTCGCGGAGTATCTTCGACAACATTTACTCCCGAGTTTCGCCCGTCCGGCAAACTTATGGCTTTTTGTGTGCAAAAAGCTTTGTTTACCTATAAATGCAATAGTTTTGCTTTTAAATTACATATTATATACATGTTTAAATTTATTATCATGTCATTCTTGTAAATGAATTTTCTTTTCCTTTATTATCAGCTCGTTACAATAAACTGCAGGACTTGAACTATTTGTCGGTCGCTAAGAAATCTTTTGGTATTTCCAACGAAGTTATTTCACATATTTGTCACTGGAAATACCTACGACTCTACGTAGTGGGGTGATAGATTACTTACGGCGTCACTACAAGGCCAAGGTATTTAGGATATTAATTTAAGAAATTACATAACGTCGTATTTATCGTCTAACCTAAGATTGATTAATCGATTCCATAACTCAACATTGCTCAAAATTTATTATATTAGTACATAATAAATTTCAGGCGTTCTATCTTTATCTTTTTTGGAAACAACACATCTACCTTGTTTGGATGGTTTGCAGATGTTCATGGTCAGTCGTGGTTATTTACCTTCAAGTTGATACCAAGCTTGTTTGTCATTGTATTATATTACCTATTTATTCACTAAGTTTAAGTATAGTTGCGATCATATGCTCGCCAGAGCAACATCACGAAAGAGAACTATTCTGGGCAGTGATAAATTCTGATGAGACAAGTAACAGATGCATTGTTGTAACCATAGACTTAGAATTTACTGGCGTATAGACGACCTGAAAGCCCGAAAACGCGTGACCAATTTTGATTTGTCATTGTGTGCGTTAGCTAGTGATGTACATGCTTTTACTTACAAGGACTATCAAAAATGATTGTTAAGGAAGCGGTAAAATAATAATAATAATAATGTTTATTTCAGATATACATATCCATACACATTTGTTAGTAATTAACATAAACGAAGTTAGTAAAAATATATTAATAATATTGTTAACTTTGCAAGACAAAATTAACAATATAACCTTTATAATCGACATAGCAATACCAATTACGTATAATATTTAAAAAAAAACAAAACACAATAGCCGAAAAGATTAGTAAATATATTGAACTAAGCGAAGAAATTAAAAGAATATGGAAATTAAATAAAGTAAAAATTAATTAATTACATTAATTAAAAACATTATTAAGTGCACGAAATTGAATAACTTCAAAATTTAATTGAATTTTACCATGATAGTTCTAAAATAATTAAAAAATATTCATATAACATTTTCCTGGGAATAAGCTGAACCTACCTGCCTTTTGTTGGATTTTAATTCAAATGTATAAAATCCCAGAGTTTTACCGATAAACTTAAAAAACTCCCCAAGAATCAGATCGGAAAGTTGTATTTTCGAGCTATGATCTTTGGAGAAAAATATTTACTGCCGTGGGCAGTTTCCCGGGAATTTCTTTTTTAACATATTGTTAATATAAATAGTTAGATACTTAACTAATTATATACCTATTTATATTTTATATATTTTATAAAATGTTTTGATGAGGAAATAAAACACGGGGACACAGGTACATAATAATTGCTTTATTTTCATATAAGTATTACTTTTGACAAACATTTAATAATTAATAATTAAATACATTCTAGAAGTTTATTTCAACATTCGACTTAAATATGAATTTCCTTACTTAAAACTTAATAATTTAAGTAAGAAACTTGTAATAATCAGTTAAATAATATTGCTCTGTTTAAAGGCCAATATGTTTATGACCTTCATTATGCTTCATGTTTATATTCGTCCATCTGTCCTGAAAAGTATAAAGTAATAATAAACTTATTATCATTTTAGCTGCATGAATTTTAAAAACATAATGATCTTAACAGGTAAAGTGCACCAAGTATGTTAAGAAAATGGTCACTCATTCATGGACTAACGCTGTAGGGATGAACCATGCTATTTAAGCCCTCGGCACAATGTCGTCGGTCATCAAGCATAAATGGGGCATCGAACGTTGTATCAAATACTATATAATTTATACTATCGCGTCTCATGCGCGGGCGTCTAGTGGCGCTTCAGGACTATTGCTAAATATCTATACCTAACTACGCTAAAAGTTTTATCATTGTGACTTGGGAATATAATCCGAAGTTCCAAAGCTCCGCTCAACCTCTTGGGGAAAATAGCGTGATGCTATGAATATTGTACGAGTGTGACCGTGAGGCTGTGCGGTTGGTTAAGTAAGGTTATACATTTATTTTGATTGATAAATAGATACTTAGTTGGGTTCATAATGGCTTAAGAGGATAGTCTCAATTTTTTTATCTTTAATGTACTACAGTTTTATAATGTATAAAAATCTGTCTCTATATTTATCTAAAGTTTTGAAAGTGAAATTTTGAAGTCTAGTTATAACAATATTTTACTTACTGGTAGAAATAATGTAAAATGACTCCTTTTAATAAATTTGTTTTATTCTTCTTTTTTTTAATACTTCTCAAGAAAATGTTTGCTGCAAATTGTTGAGTTCTTCTTTACATACCAACAATCCATCAATTAATCTTAACCATTTTTCTAATTATAGAATCCGGTGTATCTGTTTGACAAACGGCAAAATAAAATTACATTTTAGAACGCAAACAGGATTTATTTTCTTGTTGTGTGGGCAAGTCTATCGATTCATTATAAACATTCAATATAAATATCGACATTAATTTTGATATAGTTAATTCAATCCCTAGGGTACATGTAAAATATTTTGAATAAAATGTATTTACCAAATTCATGCAAATTATCAACTACGTGACTTTTTCTTTGCAAAATATCAAAAATAACAAAATAATTGAAAACATTTTATATATTAAACAGTATATAACATAAATTTTAAACAAAATAAACGCTTCATAACATTGACGACGTAGTTATGCAACCACAAGACCATAGGGTTGTTACGGTTCGGATTTAGAGAGGGCTGCATAAGCATTAGACAGTATCCAGTAACTGTAGAGTCAGCGCTTTTGGTTGCATGAGATATCAGGCAGAGCTCATGGGAGCGGACACTTCGTTCTGACATCGACTTCTGTCAAGACGTATTAATTAAGTAGTTATAATTTTAATTGTAATTAAAATAAATAGATTTTAAATAGTTTTAAAAATCATTTTACGTTCCCGTAATCTTGACTGGCGCAGCCGGTAGGATCGTCACACTTCGGTAGCGTTGCGTCCTTCGCGAATTCGATATAAAACTCTGTCGTAATCGGAGGTCCGCGGCGCGAAAACCGAGACGATCCTCGAACCAAAATTTGTCAAGGAAGCGGAGCTGATCCTGAACCATGAGAGCAGCTGGCGGCTGGTGAGTAGAACTTTTCACCATCCTTTCCACTACCTCGACGTTCTGTTATCTTGAGATCGAACTTCTCTCATTTTAACGTATTCTGGTTAAATAGTTTTAAAAATTAAATAAATAATTGTATGTAATAAACAATTTGAGTTTTACCTATTTTATAATTTGCAAATTATAAACAAATTATAGTTTTACAAAGAAATAGTTTTATTAAGCATATACATTTTATTTCTTAATAATTTCGTGTGATATTTAGGTTTCTTTTACATTTCATTTTATTTTTATTGTTTGTGTGTAAATTAATACATAATTATGGAGAATATCAGACTTATTCCCGGTGAAATGATTAAAATCATCCCTACGTTTGATGGAGATAAACGTCATTTAAATCTATTTTTAGAATGTGTGAATATGTTATAGCTAAATTTACTGGCACGACGGAACAGAATTTGTACGTGATGAATACAATAACAAGCCGCCTTATCGGCAATGCAGCTGCATTAGTCAGGGAGCGCGATGATATCGAAACGTGGGATGAGTTTAAGCAATTATTAATTCAGCATTTTGGAGACTCGCGTAGTGAGGAGTGTTTAAATATCGAACTTGAGACTTTAAAATTAAACCCGGAGAAAGTTATTTAGATTTTGCTGTCGAATTCAATCTTTGAGATCAATTTTAATAGGCAAAGTTAATCAGTTGTCTGACTCAAATATGCGCTGTAGTAAAAGGCCATTTATGAAAATACATCATTAAACGTTTTCCTGTACAATTTACCGGAACATTTAGTTCAGTAGTGCGTCTAAAGGCCCCAAATTCATTAGAGGATGCGCTCTCCACTGTATTAGAAGAGTTAACTTCCATAGTCAGTACCAAATGAGAAACAAAATGTCTGGATTTAATCTCGCATCTCATTCACAATCGCATAACGCATCCCCATCATTTAAATTCGGTAATAATAATACTCAACCTCAACATTTTTCTAGTTTTAAGCCTATGCCAATGAACCAACCACCTAGATATAATTTTGGCATCCCACCGAATAAGCAGGTGCAGATGCCGCTTCCCACTCAAGGTCAGCAGCGACAATTTAACAATTTCGGAAATTATTATCGACCACCACAACCTAATAATAACCAAATGAAATTCGGATATCGTCCACCTCAATTTGGCTATAAACCTGTAGGCCTTCAGCCCTTACCTTCGATGCGTCCTCAACAGTTCGGTATGCAACAGCGATACAACAATAATAATAATGTCCTCAGCATAACCAACCGCGAATTAATACAGATGTGTCGATGCGCACAGCACCTGTAGCACGACCGCAACAAGGTTTTAGGTTAAACGAATTAGAATTAAATGAGAATGACTATAGCGACGACATGTATTACTACGAAAACCCAGATTATTTCGATCAATATCCTAATGACGCTTCTTACTATTACCCCGAATATCAATCTGAAGAAACTGTAACCGCGGAAACGGAGACCAACGCGGCAGACACAAATGACATTAAGACGACAGAAAATATTGAAAATTTTCGCATAAACGCCTCAGCCAAACCCTGAAACCATAGAACTAAATTGTGACTCTAATTTAAAATTACCTATATATATATCCCCAGTTAGATTCCAAATTTATGCTGGACACCGGTAGCACACGTTCATTTATAAGCCCACGCAAAGCATACCAATATTTTAAAACGACATTTTAATGAACCCTTCGAGGTCATTAGTACACATGCTACAAGTAGCCATAATCAGGTCATAGTTATTCCGTTACCACCCACATTTAAAAGCCCCGAATATCATAAGTTCTATATATATAATGTAGATTCGCGTTATGATGGCCTCATAGGTAATGACTTATTAAAACAATTAGAGGCTGTCATCGATTTAAAGCGTCATATACTTTCGACAAAATTTACAAGTATCCCTATTATACATAATTTTGAAAATCACATTTTATTTTACCTCCTAGATCGGAATTACGTGTTAAACTACCAACCGATGTACATTCAGGCGAAGCCATATTAAATTATAAGCAGTTTTGTGAAGGGGTTAGAATGCCAAGTGCTATTGTGACGTGCAATAACGGATATGCTTCACAGTTATCCAAAATACTCTCGAACAGGAAATGACCCTGACCGTGACACGACCTTTCCAAACTGAGACTTTTAATGACAGTGAAAACCTAGTTAATTCCCTTGTAGATAAAACTGATACCGACATTGACCAACTCCTATTACAAAATTTAGGTAAATTAAGACTAGAACACATGAATGAGGAAGAGCGTAAAGCTATTTTTGCGCTCTGTACGGAATACAAAGACATCTTTACTGTGACAAATTGCCCTTGACGTTCACCAATCAAGTGAAACATTTTATCCGTACCGTTAATGAAGACCCAATTTATACTAAAGCGTACAGACAACCACCTGCTCAAGCTCAGGAAATAAAGAGGCAAGTAGAGAAACTCTTGGAAGACAATGTCATTCAAGAATCTTTCTCTCCTTGGTGCCCAGTTCATTTAGTACCAAAAAGGTCGACGCGTCTGGGAACGTAAATTTCGTATGGTGATCGACTATAGGCGACTTAACGAAGTGACTATAGGAGACAAATATCCTCTACCAAATATAAACGACATATTTGATAAATTAGGCAAATGTACATACTTCTCGACCTTAGATCTTGCAAGCGGTTATCATCAAATTGAAGTCAACAAAGTGACCGACAAAAAACTGCGTTTAGTACCGAGTTTGGCCATTACGAGTTCTTAAGGATGCCGTTCGGCTTAAAGACAGCGCCGGCAACCTTCCAACGCGCAATGGACAACATTCTAAGAGGCCTGCAAGGGATCCACTGTTTAGTCTACTTAGATGACATAATTGTGGCATCTCAAAGTCTCCAAGAACATATTGAAAAGTTACGCATGATTTTTGACAGACTACGACAGACTAACCTCAAGGTGCAACTTGATAAATCTGAGTTTTTGCGGAAAGAAGTCCTCTACCTAGGTCACAGTATTACCAAAAATGGACTTAAACCGAACGACGACAAAGTAAAAGCAATAATTAATTACCCACTTCCGAAAACTACCACTGAAATAAAAAGTTTCTTAGGACTCATAGGTTATTACCGTCGTTTCATTAGGGATTTCGCGAAAATAACTCAACCCCTAACTTCCTGCTTGAAGAAAAGAAATAAAATTGTTATCGACAAATCATATATAGAAGCATTTGAGAAATGCAAAGAATTACTTATTAATGCACCTCTTTTACAATACCCAGACCCATCTAAACCCTACATACTAACAACAGATGCGTCATCTGTCGCATTAGGCGCCGTGTTGTCACAAGGGGCAATTGGTTCTGAAAAACCAGTCGCATATGCCAGTCGCACACTAAGTGACACTGAAACAAAGTATAGCACAATCGAACGTGAACTCCTAGCCATTATATGGGCAGTTAAATATTTCCGACCTTATCTGTACGGACAAAAATTTTACGTATATACTGATCACCGACCCTTGCCTGGCTCTATGCACTCAAGAACCAAATAGTAAATTAACAAGATGGCGACTACGTTTACAAGAATTTTATTTTGAGGTAATCTACAAAATGGAAAGCAGAACACTAACGCTGACGCCCTATCTCGTATCAAACTAAACGCATTAGATTCCGACGATGACAATGATTCGATGCAAGTGAACGTATCCGATACAGACAAAACCTTAAAAACTATGTAGACAGCTTGACCGACGAAATTTACCGCATAGCAAAACTTAACAAACCAAATGAGAACTCCGATACAATAACCGTGTCTGACCTATCAGCTACTCTTTCAGCATCTGATCCAATAGATTTAACCGAACAAACTTATCCGTACCATCTATTAGCACAGAAACAGTACACTCAGCTTTAGAATTAGAATCAACAGGTATATCTATATTGAGGAAGCTGTAGATACTAAACCAATCAAATACTTATATTCACTTGGTTTAGGAATGAAATGCAGGTCAAAGATATTTCAAATAAAAAGCACAAAATTTTAGAGTTTTCTTACCTATAAATAACGAAAACTTAATTAAACAATTTTAAAAGAGTATGTAAAACCAAAGATTAAATATTTCATTTACTTTGAGGACGAATCACATAGAAAACAATTTTCCAAAATTATCATAGAACTATTTAAAAGGGCACTGTAGAATTCTTCAGTGTACAGAGCGTGTCGTATATGTAGAAGACGAGGCCGAACAGAAAATAATTCTAAAACATCACGAGGTAAAACATGTCACCGTGGTATAAAGGAAACCATGGTAAGCATACGTAGGAACTACTTTTGGGATAATATGCAGGAAACGGTTTCGGCTGTAATTAATAATGCCATACCTGCAAAATTTCAAATATGACAGAAAACCAATTAAACCGGTTTTGCAACTAACACAGACCCAGCATTCTCCTTTTCAGGAAGTTTTCATAGATCTTTTTTCTATAGAAAACAAATATTTTCTTACCTTAATCGATGCTTTTAGTAAATTAGGTCAAGCATTTGAAATCTCAAATAGATCCACACCTGAGGTAGTTCGAGCCCTTATAAAGTACTTTTCATTCTATGGCGTACCTAAAAAGATAACTTGCGATCCTGGAAAAGAGTTTAACAATGAGCTAATGCGAGAACTTACAAATATGTATAAAATAGACCTTCACATCACAACACCCAATAATCATAATTCCACAGGTATTATAGAACGTTTTCATTCGACAATAATTGAAATATATCGTATTGCTAAGTATGAGCAGAAATTTACAGATGCAGCTTCTATTATGACTTACGCTATAATGGCTTATAACCACACAATACATTCAACTACTGGTTTAACTCCGTTTGAAGTCTGCTTTGGGCACACTGATTCTGGAAAGGTTTTTGATAACGATTTCGATAGGGCCTATACCCAACAGCTGTTAAAAGACCACCAAAAACGCACTAAATATTTATATAAGTACATTTCCGATCGAATGATTGAACAAAAGGAAAAGGCTAGGAACGGAAAGGAGGAGAAACAAAGGTAGTACTCAACAAAGGGCAAATAGCGTACGTAAAGGACATCAATATTAGGAAAAGTAAGGACAAACCTAGGTACAGGAAAGCTGTTATTCAAGGTCCTGAAGAACGTAATATCGTTCCCGTTAAAATAGGTGAACGGGATACAAAGGTCCTATTAAAATTTCAAACGACCTCCACAGGTGGTGCGTGGTCATCCTGACTATGGCTCACATACTTTGGACCCGCAGTCTTCAACTTCAAAAATTGACAGCAACCCGGCCTGCTCCTGTAAAGAAGGCCAAGCCTTTAGGCAAACAAGCAGGTGGCTTATAGTTAAAGTGAACTTATTAGAATTAAGGAAAATTTAGATTTAAATATTATTAAGTTTAAAGATTTTAGTAGGTTAGTTGATATTAATAAACCATATGCTTATGAATTCCAAGCCATGAAGACCCAAGCTGACTATTCTTGCGATTTAACTATTGAAAAATTTAAGCAACTTGTACCATCCAATAGATTTAAAAGAGGTCTCATAGACCCCTAGGATCAGCCATTAAAGCAATCACCGGCAATTTAGATCACGAAGATGCTCTTAGATACGATTCCGTTATATCTAAGTTAAAGAACAACCAATTAAGTATTGATAGTAAAATCACCGTTGTTTCTAAAATGCTGAATAGCTTGGCAAATAGTACAGAAACTTTACATGAAAATGAACTAATATTAGATGAACGCTTAAAAGAATTGAACGAATAGTAAAATACATTGCTACCAAAGAAAATAATTCAATTTATAACACGTATATTTTAGGCATGTATAATATGTTTATTAGTAACTTTCGTAGTATTTACCTTAAACTTAGTGAAATAGAAACTGCTTTAGCTTTCAGTAAAGTTTCAGTATTACACCAATCAATTATTAATTCATCTGAACTGTTAGTGATACTTAATGATATTGCCAAAGTCGATAACCTAGTGTACCCTGTAAATGTAGAAATTTAGTGAAAATTGAAAGAACTATTGTTATAAAGCTTACATGAAAGCAAACCAGATTACGTACTTGATGGAAGTTCCACTTACTGATAGTTTTAATTACAATTATTACAAATTATACCCATTACCTGTATTCGATGCACTTAGAAACAGAACGTCTGTAATAATTCCCAAGTATCCTTACATTTTGGTGAAAGGTTCACAATACTTACCGGTCTCCCGGCCGTGCACCGAGATAGCGGCGGATGAATTCCTGTGTATGAGCTCCAACATGGTATCCTATCCTAGAAACACATGTGCTGAACAACTGATGAAATTCAAAACAATCTCACACTATGCGAACCTCGGCTCGTTGATCTTGAGGATGTCAAAATCCAGTCTATCGGCCCTGTAAATTGGATTATATACGCCAACCATAGAATAATATTAACAAATAAATGCCAGGATGACATAACTAAAGAATCACTTTTGGGCACATACATCATAAAATTAGTGAGGATTGTGAGACCTTCATAGATAATTATAAATTGTTGCACCGCCTATACTTTGCTAAGAACTGGGCTATAGAGTGACCCAGTATTAAACTTACCAAGACTGGATCACCTGAACCTGACGGATACTGGAGCAGTTAACCTGAAAACTTAGCCTTAGACGACCTGAAACATCTAGCATACGTGTTGAACCAAAATCTTAAATTCAGTGGCAGTGAATATAGTGATCAAAGTGATAATAGTGTGATAAGGGTCAGAGGTGTTAGCTTAGCTACTTTATTACTGTATGTCATTTTACCTATTGTTATTTTCCTTAGTGTTTTAAGAAAATGTAAAAGTAATTTAGTTAATAGATGGCGGAATCATCGGACAACAGCTGAAAACACTGCAGCCGATAATTCCGCTCTTGGAGAAGGAGGAGTTATGCAACCACAAGACCATAGGGTTGTTACGGTTCGGATTTAGAGGGCTGCATAAGCATTAGACAGTATCCAGTAACTGTAGAGTCAGCGCTTTTGGTTGCATGAGATATCAGGCAGAGCTCATGGGAGCGGACACTTCGTTCTGACATCGACTTCTGTCAAGACGTATTAATTAAGTAGTTATAATTTTAATTGTAATTAAAAATAAATAGATTTTAAATAGTTTTAAAAATCATTTTACGTTCCCGTAATCTTGACTACGTCTTGAGAATTTACCTGTGAAATGTGCAATTATCAGGATTATTACTATTATTAACACCACAATCACTCACATAACAAGTAACCATTTTGGAAAAAAGTTACTTACTAAAAATAACCACTATTACACTCTGAAAAATTACAAAATATCTAGGAGCTATTTCTTGCGTGCCGAATTGTGCCGACCTGTCATTCAAAATCGGTTACAGAGTCATGAGATTTGGTATCCTTTTCTATCTTGCATTTTTGCCATAAGGAATTTTCTTCTCCCTTGCACACTATGTTGGTCTATACGCCAGTATATTCTAAGTCTATGGTTGTAACTGACTAGAATTTCCAGAATAGGTGATCCAAAAGTAATGATAATCGGTTACTTCAGGTCCGCATAAAATCCAAAAATATTTTTTGCTTGCTTATATACTCACTACGTCAGCCTAAAAAATCATATAAATAGATCATGATTTCCGGAGATACATTCATTTGAATACGAACTGTCAAAGAGACAACATCAACATGGAGAAAAACGAAATTAGAGCTGTCATCAAGTACCTCTGTTTGAAAAAATGTCTTCAAAAGACATACACAGTGACTTAGTGGAAACATTGGGGACTCTGCTCCTCCATATTCTACAGTTGCACAATGGGCCAAGAGTTTAAACTGGGCAGAACATCCACTGAAGATGAACATCGCGAAGGACGCCCATCCACGTCCCTCACTGAAGACAACGTGAAAAGTCGAAGATGCTGTGTTGGCAGATCAAAGAGTGACCATCAGGCATGTAGTTGAGGTCACAGGGATCTCATATGGCAGCGTTCAAAGA
>JAGSMP010003351.1:0-11209 GCA_029286625.1 Parnassius orleans | reverse complement strand
TCGGTTACTTCAGGTCCGCATAAAATCCAAAAATATTTTTTGCTTGCTTATATACTCACTACGTCAGCCTAAAAAATCATATAAATAGATCATGATTTCCGGAGATACATTCATTTGAATACGAACTGTCAAAGAGACAACATCAACATGGAGAAAAACGAAATTAGAGCTGTCATCAAGTACCTCTGTTTGAAAAAATGTCTTCAAAAGACATACACAGTGACTTAGTGGAAACATTGGGGACTCTGCTCCTCCATATTCTACAGTTGCACAATGGGCCAAGAGTTTAAACTGGGCAGAACATCCACTGAAGATGAACATCGCGAAGGACGCCCATCCACGTCCCTCACTGAAGACAACGTGAAAAGTCGAAGATGCTGTGTTGGCAGATCAAAGAGTGACCATCAGGCATGTAGTTGAGGTCACAGGGATCTCATATGGCAGCGTTCAAAGAATCCTTGCGAACGATATTGTGAAATATTGTACTAGTATTTTAATGACAGTTAGGGAGATTATCAATGTACAGTATTAATTAAACAAACCTTCGTCGAGAGCTTTATGTCAGGATTAGTTGGATATTTGATCGAAAAGGGAGCAATACGCCGCGTACGTAGTATTCATAGATAATGTTTAGATTAACACCACGTTTAAATTTTCAACGTGGTAGGTCCCTCTTTTGTAATAAGCCGTGGTAGCTCAGGGCTACTTCTTCCTGTAATTTCACAGTACACTAGTAGCTTAGTATTAATCATTGTCGGCACCAATTAACAATTAATTGCAATTTTAAGTGCTGATTTTACTACATGCTTGGTGGTGAAGAAAAAATCGTGAGGAAGCCTGTATGTTTGAGGAAAAAATATTTCTAAGATATGTTTGTTTTATAAATTAAAGATGTTAAAAATTAGTAAGCTAAGATCCGCGTAATAAAATAAAATGATGTGTCTTACGTAGTTTGAAAGAACTCCCGCCCTCACTCAATTGCGTGCACTATCTCTGTCACCGCTAATCCCAACACTACTACTCGTAACACAACTACACGTGGTGTTTGGAGTGATGTAGGGATTTTACTACGCTTTTAAATAACCATGACTTGTCTGTTTGTCTATTTGTCCGGCGGTCTTTCCGGGCTAAAATTTGGAATTCTGAACCAATGGAGACGAAATTTTATGAATAGATAGGCAGAAATGCTAGAAGGGATCTAGGCAATATTTTATCCAAAAAACTTTGAAAAAACGAAACATTGATAAAATAAATGGTCTTTGACTATCAAAAATATCCAGACAAAGCCGGGGCTCGTCCATAGTCTTAAATATAATGGATTTTTTAATAATAATAATAATATATTTATTTACTTTCACAATATAAGTTATCAAGGTAGATTAAAAAAATTAACGAAAAGTAACGCCTGATTATATTTGTGGCGGCGCTGTCGTCGCGCCGCAAGCAAAATACATCGAAGCCTAAATCGCGCATTCAAAGTTCCGCAGTAAAAGCAGTATATATAGAAAAGCTGAGAACTACCACACCCTGCACCCTCTTTCCCTAAAGAGGGTCGCGTCCGATTCGGCAGAAAGGCCACTATGGCTAAAGCCGTTCCCAAGGTGGTGTTTAATGGGTAGCATCAGGTTGTTAGTTAGTCACAGGAGTCCCACATAACCACGCAGCTGGCTCGTGGTATGCTAGAGCATTCACCACCTCCTCCCCGCTTCCGGAGGGTGCTCATATCAGCAAAAAATAAAACTACCACTCGGCGCCGCCGCTCGAGCTGTAATGTGTTGCTGACCGCCTCGTCCCCTGTACGCTGAGTGCCCTCTCTCTCCGCGCCTCCGCTCTCCTGCTTACGCTGTGCAAAGGTTGCTGCCGGTGAGTTCGCTTGCCTTTCCTACTGCTGTGCCCCTGCCTCCCGCAGGGAGGTTTGACCCACTTTTTTATTGTTATTTATTAATTGTTTCTGTTATTGTTTTTGCTTGTTTCGTTTGTATTCCTGTTTCTTGGAACGTCAACCCCTTGTTCTTTTCAGAACAAAGATCCCCCTCTTTTCTTAGTTTAGAACGTTTACCCCCCTGGACGTCTTTAGAGCCTCCTTCACCCAGTACAACCAGACCCTAGGTCTGCCTGCAATCGACGAAACCGTCTTCGTCAATCTCCTCACCTCCATTGCCCCTCAGGCTTGTACCCCCCCGGCCCCCGTCGTGACCTGCCCCACGGCCCCTAAGTCTGCCCCGCAGACCGACTCGACCGCGTCCCACGACTCCGAATCCATGGAGTGCTCGTGCTCGGACTCCGCATCTATTACATCGTCCTTCCGGAAGTGAATAGTGAAGACAAGGTCCGTCCTGTCCTGGCAGTCTCTGCTGTCATCCTCACCTCAGCGCCCCTGCCCTGCTGTACTCACCCCCACAGCCTGCCTCCACCCCTGCAGCCCCTGCCGTTGCTGTAGCCCCTTATTGTCACTAGATCCCTGATACGACTGACTATTGCCTTCGAGGACGAGGAAAGTCTGAGTGCTTTGCTGACAGCATCGCTCAATGCTCCCCTGGTTCACATCCACTGACCCTCCACATCCAGGCAGGAAGATGAGTCCGGCCGGAACTCACCCCCACAGCCTCTGACCCTATTACTGTGTCCAATGATGAGATCTCATCCATTATCAAGGACAAAGGCCCAAAAGGCTCCAGGCGCAGATGGCATCTCCAACCAAGCCCTTAAACATTTTCCTGAGCATGTGTTAACCCTATTAGCTTTAATCTTCAACGCCTGCTTCAACCTCAGTCACTTTCCCACCACGTGGAAAGAGGCAACTGTCATTGGTATCCCAAGCCAGAAAGCCTCACCACCTCCCTCAGTCACCGTCCCATCAGCCTCCTCCATGGGCAAACTCTTCGAACGAGTCGTACTCGCTCGCATGAGGCGCCATCTGTTTCCCACAGACGGCGACCTCTTGTCATACCACCAATTTGGTTTCCAGCGAAACACTCTTGTCATAACAAGTTCACCGCATTGTGGAATATATCCTCAGCGGTTTATCCTCGCCGTCATAAGACCATCGCGGTCTTCTTTGACATAGCGAAAGCGTTTGATAGAGTCTGGCACGAAGGCTTTCTACAAACTTTACAAATTGGCCTCTCTGATCATCTTGTTCGTCTCGGCCTCCTACTTGAAGGATCGTACTTTTGTTTCAGACACGAGCACGCTCTCCTCTTCGCGTCAAATCAAAGCTGGTGTCCCTCAGGGCTCCATGCGCCCTTCTTCTTTACATACTGTTCACCAACGACATCCCCATCCGTCGAATGGTGTACACTCTCATTCTTCGCACGACACAGCCCTTTATAAGGTATCTCGCTACTTACTACCTATTGGAACAAGATCCAACAGTCAGTTAGTGACTTAGGAGCTTGGTTCCAAAATGGCGTATCGATGTGAACCCGGAAAAGAGCTCCGCTGTTCACTTCGAACATAAACGACGCCGCACTACCATTCCGCCAATCCGTACTAGGGCCCTATCCCGGCATACGACCGCAAAATACTTAGGTGTCACCCTTGACACGAGGCTCACTTTCGAGCCCCATGTTAAGAGTAACTCAACGCGCGCTTTTATCTGGGTAGGCTCAACAGTATGTTGGGCCGACACATAAAATCCCTCCGTAACAAGCGAACCCTATATAAGGTCTGTATACGACCAGTTATGACTTACGGGGCCCCCATCTTTGCTCACGCTAAGCCTAAAACCTTGTACAAACTTCAAGTAGTTCAAAACTATTTTTGTCGTCGGGCTACGAACGCACCCTGGTACGTCCGTAACGCCGACCTCCATCGAGACTTAGAGCTCCCCACAATCCAACAATTTCTAAAAACACTCTCTGAAAACTTCTTCAAAGCCAGAGTCTCACTCAAATCACCTCATTCGTTGGGGCAGCTTCTATGCAGCACTTCCTCTCGCTATCGAGTCCGCAGGCCGAGAAACTCTCTCTCGGACTCTCCCAACCAGCTTTCGGCTGATCTGGACTGCCTCTTGGCGTCAGGCCGAATCTTCTCCCCTCTTAACATGCCTTGTTAGGCGCGACTCTCAGCGGCTACTCGCCGCCTGCGCCCCATGCTAAAGGGTCGCATTCGATTCGGCGGAAAGTAGTGTTTAGTGGGTTCTTCAAAGTGAGTCCCACATAACCACGCAGCCAGTTGTGGTATGCTATGAAACATTCACACGCTTCCCCGCTTCCGGAGGGTGTCCTTGCATTGGGCGCAAAAAACTACCACTCGGGCGTTGTTCCTCCCGGCAGAACACCTTGCCCGGCGGAAATCTCACCTTCCATGGCCAAATATTAATTAAAACTGTAATGACGAACAATCTTACAGTCCACCTGATGTTAAATGCCAATGGAGACCTCTGACAAACTTCCACCGAAAAAGATGGCTACTGATGCGTGATTGTCTATGAGGAATAGGATGAAGTTCCTCACCCTCAGTAATTATACTTGCTCTCTATCTTCAGACCGAACGGAACCAACAGAAGTAGAAATAGATAAGAGGGTGGTACCTGCCCAGACGGACTCCTAGGCAGAAATCCTTTTCTACCACATAGTATATGTGAAGTCAACCAACAAGCACTAAAGCGGATTAATTGCTCTATAACCCTCTTAAAATGAGAGGAGGCCGTACCCAGCATTGTGATGTAGATGGGTTACAGTGCTAATTCTACTGTCCCTGTTCTTCAAAGTCAGAATGAAAAAAAAATAGTCTGTGAGACATTTCATCTTAACCTTTAGGTGTAACAGCGTAAAAGTGGCCTCCTTAGTTGAATTTGATTCCATATGTCCATAGATTGTAGGAGCCACTTACCATCAGGAGGTAATTCACTCGGTTTATCTATCTCATATTTTTCTATCTAATATTAAAAGACCAATGAAATGGACAATTGACGGCCTTTTTAGTCTCGTTTAGTTAGGCTTAATGCCGAAATCGGGCCACAATCGGTTATTGGATATTTCCGTAAAGAAATTCTCAGTAGCAACTCGGAAGCTGGAAGTTGACGGTGTTTCACCACCGAGCTTCAGAAACACGTGAAGCAGTTGATCCTGTACGTCGTGTGGCAGCAACCCCACCGGGCTTCGAGAGTGAGTGAATAGAGTGGTGGGTCGTTTTGTTGAGACTGGCCACTATGACTGAAATTCGGTCTAAAAAAGATTATTATAATTATAAAAAAATGCAGTCTCAAAGTTTTACAGACAAGTTCACACAAGACCAAGAAAATACTTTTGTTGTCGAAGTTTCAAAAACAAGCAAAAAAGTTTGCTAACTCGTTTTAGTTCGAATATTAAAGGGTCAGATATCTTTGGTGACATCTGTCGCCTGTTGGTTTGATTTGGGGTCTTTAATCCTATTTACACTTATCTAGCGTTACTCTTTTATTTTATAAAACTTAAGTGAGAAACAAACTTTCATGCCACCTGATGGTAAGTGACTACTGCAGTGCAAATTGCAGTGCAAATCAAAACAAAGAAGGCAGATGCGTTGTCTCCTCTGAGGACTAAGATAAAATGCCTCACAGCCTGGAAATATACTGGATCTCCATACCCTGCAGACCAGAACATAGCATTGCAAGCACTGCTATTTGGCGGCAGACATAGTTAACAGACTGGTACCTACCCAGATGGACTCCTAGACAAAACGACTATAATCACCTACCACCTAGTGAAGTCTCTGGCTAGAGTTAAGATCCCGACAGCTGAGAAGCTCATGTTTAACAGTGATGACGTCATGATCGCACTCTCACGGTTACAACCACTGAGGCAGTCATTATCGACTCTAAAGAACTAAAAAGAATAATTCATATGACTATTTTCATATTCGGATTAATCGTCATATGATATTCACATGACGATAAATACGAATTGAATTATTCAGAATCACATAAAACATGAACACTACGTTATATTATAAGATCTGCAGGTAAGCGATCGTAAAATACCAACCTTATGAGTACCGCTCAGCGACTCACGCCAAGTTTTAATGGACGGATCTGGTTTCATTTAAAATTAGAACTAGGAAATAAATCTTTTTATGGTCTTTATATAAAAGTATAAAGAATACTAAAACTTTAGCGTCGTGACGTAACTGTAATGACGTAAGTAACTATGATGTCATTAATAAACATTCCCATTATAATAAGATCAGCAATATCGTTTGTAAGCGCGGTTGCTGATCATGAGGTGCTGGGTTCGAATTCCGGATCGGGTCAAAAAAGTTTTCCGAGGCACGGGTGTCCTGACTCCGGGAAGCTACTCATTATCAGCCGTCGAGTTTACGATCACTAGACCAACGAGGCAGTCAATTGTGCAATAGGTGTAAAGTTTCACCAAAGGAAAGAAATGCCGCTTTAATCACATCATAACAATGGAACCACAAAAAGAAATTCTATTGTATTTTGTGTTAGTTTTCATAATATTATTAAATACATTATTATATAGTTCAAGTACTTTACAACTATTTATAAACGTTCTCGAAGAACAACAAGGGGCCGTTGCAAAATCCAATATCAATTATTCACAGCGAACAATGTTTATGATTTACGAATGACTGCTACACGAGCGCGAACCATTTATTTACAAAAGTAAACTGTGACTAAAATCTACCGCATAGTGGTGGTGTAAGAATATCCACTAGCCTATATCATCCCGTGGGTGTTATAAGACGCGATAGAGGGAAACAAATCAGGAGATGGACAGCAGCGTCTTCTTAAATGATTCTAGAGGAAGGTTTATATGTATAATAAATGCATATTATATTATATTATATAATTCTTCTGTTCTTGTGTATGTGACTGAACTCCTAAACGGCTGGACAGATTTTGATGAAATTGTGTGTGCGTGATTAAGTTGATTAGATAATGGTTTGGATTCACAAGTGGACCCGGTAGGTGGCGTTCTAGTTGAGATCCAGAAACCAACCGTGCGAAACCGGGGCGGATCGCTGGTAACGACTAAAAATAAAAGTAAACTGCGGTTCAAAAGTATCCCCTCTATGAGCCAATCTATGGGGGAGGCATATGTTCAGCAGTGGACTTTAATAGGCTGTAATGGTAACATTAACGGTAATCTGTTCGTACACGTGTCTCACGCTGTAATTGTATAATGGGATAATTATTTATTGCAGTTTGAATTGACGGCCTACCACGTGGTAGGCCCTTTAGGCAAAGAAGTATATCATCGTGGCAAACCTGAGACTGGGATATGTCAAGTCCTTTGGCAACACGTATTTTTACGTGTTAGAATTTAGAATTAGACTGCGTGAATAATGGCTGCACACGCATAGATCAGCTCGACCGAGAAAGGACCAAGCTCGCACAGAATATTCGTATAGTGAGTAACGCGATCCGGAGACCATTGTTACTGGTGAAGGAGCATTCCATTTAAGTGTTCATGGGTGTCAACGCATCTATAGCCTTCTTTAATTTATGTTCGTTGCAGGTGTCCATGGAATGCAGTAGCCACATACCATCAGGTGAACTGTAAGTTTGTTTGTTACTTCACTTTAATAAAAAAATAGTTTCTAGTAAATTTTATATATTATTTCTAAAACTTTAGACACCTACTAGAGTAATTTACAAGTAATATTGACTTTTATATCCCCAGCCGAGCTAAAAAGTAAAAGAAAACTTTCCACTTGACAAAATCGCGGCAACTTATAAGAGACTGTGGCACCTAGGGTCGTAAAACTCACCCGTTTGTAATTTCGAGTAGTATTTTACATGGACACTTTGTTAAACTTTTCCGAACGTAAATTGTATTTAGAAATTATGTTTACGAAACTAGCAATAAAGCCATTGTAAGTAACGCAAATGCTAATCCTATGTCTTTACAGGTAGGATTTAACATTTGGATTTTTAATAAAAATAAAGGTGACAAACTGCAGATGTCCCCTTGCCCTGCGTAACAAACGAGCACACAGTGCACCTGATGGTAAGCAGATGCTGTAGCCCATAGACATCTACATTTATCCTCAATTAAGAATCAAAATGCAGATGCGTTGTCACCTTTGCAGACTGAGATAGAATGCCTTGTTAATACATTAAGGAGTCTACTTGTGAGTTTCTAGCCGCAACTTCTCATAAGGTTTCTCACAGTGGGGACTTGTTGAAGCGATGGCATAGCTTTATGAATTTTCATTGGTACTTCTAATACACTGGAGCGTGGCTCTACGACGTACACGTACGTTCTTTTCCCGTCACCCAATTCATTAATTTATTCATTCATTCATTCATCCGTTCATTACAGACTATCAAAAGTCAACTGCTAAACATAGGCCTCCCTATAGATTGTCACATCATTTGTCATAGTTACAACGTTTTTGAGCAACCGCTGTTTTTTTTCGTATTTTTCTCTTTATATTGGCCAGAAACGGTCATATAAATATATCAGTTATAAAATACAGTAAGATAGAAATTTATAGACCTATAGTGTTGAGAATAATCGTATTTGTAGTGACCTTAAGTGGAATATATGTGAGACAAACTTTACTAATACTGCTGAATATTAAGTTATATTAATATAATTATCTTTATAGTGTACGAGCCAGGAACATTTGATTTATGGCATTAATCTTCTCATACATAAGGCGTTGAACTTGAACTAAAGAATTGCTAAATCTTTCTACTTCTGTGTTAAAGTTGTCAAAATTACACAAGTTACTATTGTAGTAATTAATACTTCGGATTGTGAATCGATTCAAAGTGTAGGTTTTGTTTGCTTTTTTTAGTACAAATGTTAAAGTCTATGTACGTCATACTCTGACATAGGCCTTCTCTAATTTCTGAGTAGGTTCTTAGGGCAAGAGAGTGTCCACTGCGCAGGCTCAATGCTTTTTGGTAGACTTCACATGTCTTCGAAATACGTTTTTATTTCTTAGAGATGTAGGTTTCCCTACAATGTTTTCCTTCACCACCGACCACGTGGTAAATCAGCACTTCAAATTGCAACTAACGATTTCATCGGTGCCAGCGGGGATTGAACACGGGTTGCTCGAGTACTGCGAAATTTACAGCGAACGCTTAGCCTTTGAGCTACCATGGTTCTCCTTGGTACGTGATACAAATACATTTTTAGCCGACTTCAAAAAAGGAGGAGGAAGTTCTCAATTCATCGGAATCTTTTTTTTATGTACGTTCACCGATTACTCGAAGACGCTTGAAACGATTTGAAAAATTCTTTTGTTTTGTTTTAGAGGGTATACTTTCCAGGTGGTCCCATTTAAATTTTATCGAAATCGGTCGAGCGGTTTTAAAAAAATCAACAATAAATTATTTTATTTATATTGAAGTCGGTTGTACAAAAGTTTTTAATTTAACTACTTGTAATTTTTATTATTAAGTGCTTGAACGCGAGAGGGGCGCATTAGATACTTATTTTTATTGTAAAATAATATTTTCTTAATAAATGTGGGCAATCAACAAGGTTACTAATTAATTTGATTAAGAAATTGAGGTCAAAATATAACGCCTATTTCTTAGTGAAGTAAAATTGTATACCTATAGGATTCTTAATCATTTAAGTTACCAATATGGTTTCCTTTAGTTTAATTTAGGATATCAATAAACTGCTTTTGAATTTTCTCAATTCTAGCGATATGACGACTATACAATGGACTCCAGATAAGACAGCCGAATTTTTTTATAGAATAAGGGTAACAAACCAGCACACAGTCCACCTGATGGTAAGTGAATTATTTGGCCCATAGACATCTACATCAAAATGCAGATGCGTTGTCATCCCTGAGGACTAATATGGAATCCAGTAGAAAGCCATAATAGTCTGCATATTCGTGCTGCAGCCAAAATATACTTTCTAAGAACTTCTATGAAGCTTGGCTCCTGTACAGATCTCAAATCTTTTATCTACGAAGCTGACAAACCCCGAACGACGTTTATACTGATCTTGGCTCCCTTTGCACATTTAGGTTTTCGTAGGTTATCATCATTTAAAAAAATATGCTTTTATTAATCTTAATAAATGACCTTCAACGTTTTTTCTTGTACTACTCTTCACTGTTTCCTATTTTATAATTAAATTATCTATATATTAATGCGTGAAGAGAAATCTTTCTTCCCCTTTTTAAGCTTGATGCGTGCACAGAGGAATGTGATTTTTTATATATACTCATAATATGTGTTAACAATACATTAAATTAAATTAAATTAAACATTGTTTAGGTTCATACTGCTAATGTAAAACAGATAATTGTCGTTTGGACCACAGATAACCGTGTACTAGTCCGAGAGTTTGGACAAATTATGTCGTTTTTTGACGTTCATACCAAAGATTATATAATCACTAATGTCTCAGAGTAAAGATATCGGTGTTTTATGTATTAATATGGCTTGCTTAATATTATACAAACCTTATCTTCTTATGTGGTAAAATAGCATTACAGCTATTATTTTTACATTTTTTGAGTCATTACTCAAATGAAGGAATGAAGAATGAAGAATCCTTAGAGAAAAATTTAAAAAATAAATATATAACTTTTGGCCTCTCTAATATATTTACGAGAACTTGTTGTATGTACATAAAACAAAATAGTTTTATTAAAAATAGTGATGTACGTGGTAAACCATGTTTCACGTGGTAGAGCCATGCTGCAGCTATATTTATAATATAGTTCAGCACGAATGGTCGGCTCGACCGGGGGAGGACCACGCTTCTCAGAAATACCGTAAAATAGCAGCAATGCTTGTGTTTCATATGGTAGTGTGAAAACCGGAGACCCTTTTTACTGAAAGAGGCATTCCATCTCTTAGTCCTCAGAGTGACAACGCATCTGCATTTTGATTCGCAAACGGATAGATGTAGATGTCTATGGGCCCAGCAACCACTTACCATCAGGTGGACTGTGTGCGCGTTTGTCTGCTATAAAAAAAAAAAACATTCTGTGAATACTAGGAACAAGCACAAGTTAGTTATACCAGTTACTCGACTCCAAAGAGTCAGTAATTCCTTCATAACGACAATGTACCTTTTACAACAAAGTCCCAGAAAATGTAAACCTTTTTCTGTCAAGGTTAAAATTATTTATTAATCCAAAATTTTCTAGTAAAGGTTATTATACTACTAAAGAGTACATGACTGGTAATAACCCATGGGAGTGAGGTACCACATATAATAATAACTTCATAATGGGCGCCAACTTATGCAGAAAAGAGCCCCACCTGCTTAAATCA
>JAGSMP010003350.1:0-12093 GCA_029286625.1 Parnassius orleans | reverse complement strand
TTGGCCTCTCTAATATATTTACGAGAACTTGTTGTATGTACATAAAACAAAATAGTTTTATTAAAAATAGTGATGTACGTGGTAAACCATGTTTCACGTGGTAGAGCCATGCTGCAGCTATATTTATAATATAGTTCAGCACGAATGGTCGGCTCGACCGGGGGAGGACCACGCTTCTCAGAAATACCGTAAAATAGCAGCAATGCTTGTGTTTCATATGGTAGTGTGAAAACCGGAGACCCTTTTTACTGAAAGAGGCATTCCATCTCTTAGTCCTCAGAGTGACAACGCATCTGCATTTTGATTCGCAAACGGATAGATGTAGATGTCTATGGGCCCAGCAACCACTTACCATCAGGTGGACTGTGTGCGCGTTTGTCTGCTATAAAAAAAAAAAACATTCTGTGAATACTAGGAACAAGCACAAGTTAGTTATACCAGTTACTCGACTCCAAAGAGTCAGTAATTCCTTCATAACGACAATGTACCTTTTACAACAAAGTCCCAGAAAATGTAAACCTTTTTCTGTCAAGGTTAAAATTATTTATTAATCCAAAATTTTCTAGTAAAGGTTATTATACTACTAAAGAGTACATGACTGGTAATAACCCATGGGAGTGAGGTACCACATATAATAATAACTTCATAATGGGCGCCAACTTATGCAGAAAAGAGCCCCACCTGCTTAAATCAAGCCGTAAACTTAAGCCCTCCTACCCGCGGCCTTGGCCTTGGCGGGTGGCACGCAGGCCTGCTTCCGGCCCGGTGATCGGCTGGCCTGCCGGCCGCCGCACATGCATCACAGTGCGGCGTGACGCAGCAGGTCGCCGATATGTCGGGCTGACAGCAGCGGAAGCAAAGCCACTGCGGTCAACCTCCGAGGCGCATTTCACAGATACGTGGTGCCCCACGAGACAGCGGTAGCACCTCAGAGGTCTGGGCTCCAGCAGCAACCTGCGCTGAGACCCAGCCACAAAGCCTTCGGCCCTCCACTATGGTTTGGCTGCCGTAACAGGGCAGCACACCGTGGCGGCATGCATACCCTGTTGGTCGGGCGTTGGCCTGACCTGATCTGGTCAGTAGTGCACCCCGGACCTGGCGACGGCGGCCACCAACTCCTCCTCCGATACCGAGTCGTCCAGACCCGCGATGCGCAGGTCTGCGCGCCTGACGGGCCTGGACACTCGGCTCGTCCGCGTCAGGGACGCTCTGAGCTTCGCAGCCAGGCGTCCGCGGTCGCGCCACTGGATTCCCCGGGTTTCAGCATACGGGCCCCGTCTGGGTGACTTTGAGCCAGGCTGATCCAGGCTCCCGAGATCCACCATGCTTTCGCCTTCGCGAGCAGATCGCGGTAGGTAACGCCCTTCTTTTCCGCGTCCGGCTGTAGTGTAATCACTACAGCTGCGGTCTTCGGGGCGCGGAGCCTAGCCGCGATCTTGCGCGCTCTGAACTGGCGCTGCCGCTCCTGCTCTTTGGCCTTTTTGGCTGCCTTCTTCGGCTTCAGCCGCGGGAGGTGTAGGGAGCTGCGGGGGCGGTGGCGGCGGCGGCAGCTGGCTTGCCGCTGGCGCTGGCACATTCGCCGCAGGCACTGGGGCTGGCGCAGCCACCTGTGCTGCCGCTTTGCCCTTTTGCCTTCGCCTCTCTCTTCCGTTGCCGGCTTAGCCGGAGCCGGTTCAGCCGGTGGTTTTGCCGGGCCGGCTTTCAGGAGGAGGCATGCAGCCCCGAAGGCTGGCTGGACGGCCCCGGCTTGATGCGACAGCTGTGGCCGCCGCGTACGAGACCGTTGCCGGCCTCGCCGCCGTCTTATTTGCCCCTAGGGGCCGCAGGACCTCCAGCACGGAGAACCGGTGCTGGAAGGCAGCCAGCTCCTGCCGGACCAGGTTCAGAACCTGGTTCTCCATCGGCACGGGCTGGCTTGGGCGCTGCGTCTGGGCGCCGCGCGAGAGCAGGCTCACGTAGACTGGCCAGGTCTGCGCGGGCTTCTCATTCTCCTTCTGGAGAGTCTCCATGGCGGACGTCAGGCGGGCCACGTCCGCCCGCAGCTCCGCTACCTCGTTTGCATTAGGCTCGGCCCCAACAAAGTTGGCCTCCGCAGCCGCCATGATGGAGGCAGGCCGCGGGGATGGCCTTTAACTTTGAGGAGGCGCGCGGGCCTGACCTTGATCGCGGCCTCCACCTCCTTTACGAATCTGGCCTCGCTCCACCTCAGGCCGCCAGTCGCATCCGTCTCTTCGCCTGATACGAGCCATGTCGCCCGGGTGGCGCCCTCCTCAATGCTTTGCCGCTTGTTCGGCCCTCTGATTGTCAGAGGGCCCCTGCCTCTCAGCCCGCCCGCCTGTTGGTGGGGATTTTCCGAGCCAAGCCTCCTCTTCACCGGCTGACGACCCTGGTCGCCATCCCGCCTGGACCGCTTGCGGAGGAACTTACTGGTCTCCGCGGTCCCAGGCTCCACGCGTCGGGAGCTCTGGGCCTCCCACGCTGCTCGATGCGGCGTCGGACTCTGTCCCCGTATCGTTCCTCCTCTCTATGTTGCCGTTGTCGGCGGTTTGGTTTGTTTTTGTTTTCTTTTCCTTTATTTTCCATATTTGTACCCACAGTATGGGAGTAATTAAAGGTCCACCTTGGCAGTGACCCTTACCAAGGTAAGCAGATTTAGAGGATTTATTACTCGCCAGGGGTCTGCAGGTACCCTGGCGAGGAGCGCCTATCGACTGATTTGTTCGTAGAACCCGTCAGCCATCCATCCCCTCACGGTGCGTCGCCGCTTGAGATTCGGGTAACTTTTATAGAGTTTTTCTCCCTCGCGGTCCGGGCGGTTAAGCCAAGACCCTCGGTCCCAATCAAAGCCGCGAGACATGATCCACGACACTTCGATACTGGGATTATTACGAGACCGGCGGTGACAGCAAAGGATGAATCCTTCACAGTCTGCCCGGAGGCAGGGTAAGTGCACACCGAGCCTGCCTCACTCCTCTGCTATGCCCTCTGCTGATCAGAGGTCACGCAGTGGAACGCGCTGCTGGTCCGGGACGAACCCCGCCCATGTCAGAACATTAGCCGCGGCAGTAACCTCCGAGTAAGACTTTCTTCTCACTTCTCGAGGAAGATTACCGCCGCGCCCAGGGTGCACCGGCCTAGTAGCTGCTCTTCCCTCCAGACGTATCTAGAGGGACCCGCAATTACCAGGCCCACGTGGAGGACTTCTGACTTCGCACCCCAGGTACTGCAGCGCCTACGACATGTTTGCTGAGGCCAACGTTTATTTAACACAATTTCTTAAACGTTTTTTTTACTAACAACATTGCGAATAAAACCGAAACAAAGATATATTATTATAACAATTTATTTATATTCGTTTAAATTTACTATTAGATAAAACTCCCGGGAAAAGAAAGCTAATGGCAGAACTAAAGAAGAAAAAGTGTACTCTGGCTTCTTTAAATAACCGGCCAAGTGCGAGTTGGACTCGTGCATGAAGGGTACGGTACCATCGTAATACACGTTTCTATAAGTAAACCACACAACTGGCGGATCGCCCGCGGGGCAAGAAGTTGGTGGGCGCGGAGGGATTTTAGGGAGTTTCGGGGTGAAGTGCGGGGGCGCGCGGCAGGGAGCTCGAGTGACATTTTTCAGTGCGCTCACGGCTTTCGCAGCGGGCAGTGGGTTAATTGGTTACGGACGCTCGGAACAAAACGCACACGAGATTATAACCCAAGATGAATGCTGAAGATGGACGCTCTAAGATTTTTGCCAAGCAAGCGAAACAATTGGTGTACAATGTACATTCTTTCTTTAAACTAAGAAAACAAGATCAATCGTCTACGGAATATCAACAAGACGTAAACTTGAATAAATTGGTCGCGCAAGCAACAGGAATATCTTTAACATCTGTGAGTAAAATTGTCAAAGAAGGAAATTATCTAAAACGCGAACAAAATAGCGTGGTTTTTAAATCCCCCAAAAAAATAAAACAGGTACGAAAGAAAAAGATTGAAATTAATTAATTAAGAACGAAACGAATGAGACGAAAAATAACTCAATTTTACACTATTTACAAGAGGGTTCCCACATTAAAAACATTAAATGCTAAACTTAAAGAAGAAGGAATTTTAAATTGCGAACGAGAATATTTGAGACTATTACTGCACAAACTTGGCTTTAAATTTAAAAAATGTCAGTCGAAGAGAAAGCTGCTTATTGAACAACCAAACATTGTTTCTTGGCGATGGAAATATCTGAATGCGATACAAAAACATCGAAGAGACAAGAGATCCATTGTTTACCTCGATGAAACATACGTCAATTCCTCCTTAAATGTTCCATCGTGCTGGCAATCAAAAGAAGAACGTGGAGTGCTGGCTCATATTGGCAAAGGACAGAGATTAATAATTGTACATGCAGGAGGCCAGGCTGGATTTGTTGACGGAGCTCTTTTAATTTTTAAATCAAAAACTAAAACCGGGGATTATCATTCGGATATGAATTTTGTAAATTTCAATAAATGGACAAAAGAAAAATTATTGCCAAATTTACCTCCAAGATCTGTAATTGTTATGGATAACGCCGCGTATCATTCAGTCCAGGAAAACAAAAACCCAACGATGACAAATACAAAAGCTTCGATGCAGGCTTGGCTGCAAAGACATAATGTGGAATTTGACAGTTCCTTGAGAAAATGTGACCTGCTCAAGTTGATCAAACAACATGGATCTGAAAATGTTTACAAGATTGATGAAGTGCTAAAAGCTGCAGGCCACGAAGTATTAAGACTTCCGCCGTATCACCCAGACTTGAACCACATAGAGCTGGTTTGGGGGGATATCAAGGGACAACTTTCGAGAAACGAACTTGACAGTAATTTAGATAAGAAGAAAACTGCACTAGAGAAATTATTTAGTGAATTTCCAGTAGAAAAATGGGCAGCATATGACACACATGTCCAGAAAATTGAAGATGAGTACTGTCAACACGATCGAATACTCGACGGCGCTATGGACGAAATGATAATTAATTTACAAGATAATTCTGATTCGTACAGTTGCACTGATAGCGAAGACGGTAATTCAAGTGATATGAATATTGATATTAGCGAGGAGGAAAATATATATAATTATTAAAATAAAATTATAAAAAATGGTTAAGTACTGCTTTTCTAAAGTGTTTTGCTTAAAACTTAATAAATATTTCTGATATAAGTCATTGTCTTATTTATATTCATGTACATAATAAAAAAAATACGTTACAGTAAAATAAAATTAACATGCTACAAAATCATTGATCTAGCAAAGTTGACTTTTATTTACATTATCCTATATTTGCAATCGGCGAATATTATCCCGGGATTTATCTCTGCAAAAATTATTACGTGTGTATCGATACCCGCCCCCACCAACTTCATGCCCAGCGGGCGATCCGCCAGTTGTGTGGTTTACCTATAGTAAGGGAGCCTCTTTTAATTTTTAATTTATTTAAATTTTTATTATTTGTTGTTATAGCGGCAACAGAAATACACATTTAGTGAAAATTTCAACTGACTACCTATTTACGGATAATGATATACAGCCCGCTGACAGACAGACGGACGAACGGATAGCAGAGGCTTAGTAATAGCGTCCCTCTGGTTACCCTTTGGGTACAGAACCCTAAAAAGAGTGCAAATTTTTTGTTTTTTATTTAAAGAGCACTAGCAGTACTTTTAATACTACTAATATCCCTTTAACCACTCGATTAAAATGCTTGTGCTAGTTGTTCACGACAGTAGTCGAATGGGGGATTTGAACCCACGACTTTAAGAGTTGATCGAACGTTTGATGAAATTAATTTTTTACAACCAGTTTTTAAAGAATTCGGCTTTTAAAAATTAGCATAGAAAACTTCAGGGTAAAAGGCAGACAAATAAATATAAATTCTGGCTTCTGCAATTTTTTAAAGTGCAAAATATATTGAAAAAAATCCCATTGGGAATCACTCAGTCTGATCACAATATCCACATCATCCGGATGCTTGACGGTCCACTACCGTCTACGTTCTACCGTGCGATTTACTTTTCTTCCTCGCATGACTTGTTTGTGGAATTGTTTACTATCGGTGAATTTTCCGGACCGGTACGACCTAGGGACATTTAAGAAACGAGCTTACTTCTTTTTAAAAGGCCGGCAACGCACCTAAAATTCCCCTGGTGTTTCGGTTGTTCATGGGTGTTTCGGTATGGTAATTGTACCATCGGGTGAGCCGTATGCTCGTTCGCCTCCTCTTTAATTTAAAAAAAACGCTAAAATAATATGGTATTCAACCAGTCGCCGGCAAGTATGTTCACTTTGTTATTACTTTGACATTAAATTATTGTCCACACAATATGAAATGAAATAGGCAAAATAATATTAAGATTAAATTTTAAATTATGCTAGAAAAATACTTTTTACACTATATACAACAAATTCAATCACAGAAACGAGTGTTAACTTTTAGAGCACCTACGCGATTCAAATGTCACAAAACTGAATTTAGTAATTGATTTCAAACTAACTTTCCGATGAGCTAGGGATTAGAACAGTCTTTCTCAAAGTGGGTGATAACGCCCCCTTGTGGGCGTTGGAGACCTAGAGGAGGGCGTTAAGGGGCCAGGAAAAATAGGGGTGTTGGCGTGGTTTAGGGGGGCGATGGTTGATTTGTAATTTTTATTACTTTATATTTTAAAATTTACTAAAATTAAAACCTACTTACTACTCAATATCCAACAATTACTTTATATTTCTGCACTGTATGATGGTATATAAACTAGAAATACTTAACATAAATTTCGTAGGATAGCCCGTACACCGTAGGCAATCAAGTTGTAGCAAGTTTTTGTTAAATAACGCTATTGCTGCAATCCGGTAGCAATCGGCTGGTTTATCGACTTGTCTTAACTTGCTCAGTATGATTGAGCGTCGAAAGAGATAAACGAGTTTGTGCGTGTTTGTCTTATTCCTGTCGGTGCGTGCTGTATTTAAATCCTACATAAAAGCTCGTAATAATTTTTATGTTTTCATTAGTAGTTTCGCGAGCAATCTTTAAACAAGTATTTAAGTTCAACACTTTATTTAGATATTTGTAAAAACAAAGCCATATCGTAAGCAAAAAAGAAGTGACGGCAATATAATGCTGAATATATTAAATATGGATTCAAAGAAAATTCGACAAATCCATCTTTGCCTTTGTGTCTTCTTTGTTCAAAAATATTTTCAAACGAAACGATGAAGCCTTCAAGACTTCAAGATCATTTGAATAAAATGCATCCAGATAAGAAAGACAAAAATGTAACCTATTTTCAAGAACTGGAAAAGAAGTATAATGCTCAGCCAAGTGTATCAAAACTTTTTTCGGTGGCTGCTAAGCAAGACGATGACGAACTTCGAGCTTCATACAATATATCTTTGTTAATTGCTCAAACAGGTAAACCACATACCATCGGAGAAACGTTAATTTTGCCGGCATAAAATAAGTTATAACTACTGTGCTCCATAAACCGGCGGCAGACATAATTCGAAAAATTCCTTTGAGCAATAGTTCTGTGCAAAGACGAATTGATGAAATTGCTGAAAACATTGAAGAGTGATTGTGCAATCATCTGAAGACTAGTCAATTTTCAATTCAGTTGGATGAGTCCACTTTACCAACTAATGAAGCATTGTTGCTGTTTTACGTGAGATTTATGAAAGATGAAAAAATATGTCAAGAACTATTATTTGCTAGAAATTTAGAGACAGACACAAAAGGAGAAACCATATTTAAAACACTGGAAAAGTTTTGTGATGAAAAAGGAATTACCTTGAAGAATATTATATCAGCTGGTGCTCCAGCTAATGAGGTGTCGAAAAGGCTTCATAGCGTATTTAAAAAACAAAATTCCGGATGTGCTTGCTGTACATTGCGTTATACATCGACAACATTTGGTTGCTAGAAATTTAAGTGAACGACTGTCTCAATCATTGCAACATGTCATCAGAGCAGTCAATAAAATCCGAAACAACTCTTTAAATGACAGATTATTTAATCAGCTTTGTGTTACTAATGATGAAGATTTCAACCGATTGATCTTTCATACAGAAGTGCGTTGGCTATCAAAAGGAAATTGTCTGACTCGATTTTACAATCTGTTTGACTCTGTCGTAGAGTTCTTGAAAACAAAGACACAGAATTGCGCGACAACCTCATCACATCAAAGAATGATATCGCATACCTGACAGACCTTTATCTTAATGATATGAATCTTCAACTCAAGGCGATGACTTGAACTTAATAAAACAAAAATGTCGTCGCTGCTTGCAGCTGCTGCTCTTACACAAGAAGAATATCGGCAGACGTGAGTTCCATAATTTTCCCAATTTATCAGTATCCTGCAACAACGACGACTTCCTTGCCTACTGCCAACATTTGGAAAATCTCCACAGTGATTTCATTGAAAGATTCCAGGACATTTTGAAATTGGAAATACCAGACTAGGTGTTAGAACTGGAAGAAGAACTTATAGAACTGACAACGAACGAGGAAATAAAACAAATTCAAAATGGTTACCAAGAATTTTTACAAAAGTCAATCCCGCAGTTGTACCCTGGATTGTGGTCGATCGTTCAACGATTTTGATAGCATTCCCATCGTCATATTTGTGTGAACGTGGATTTGGCGCAGTGACAACGCCTTACTAAAAATGAAATCGTTTGCATGTTACCGAACGCGGCGACTTACGACTGTTTTGAGTAAAATCGAACCTGATATCAACAAATTTGTTAAAAATCATCAAATTCATCCATCTCATTAGATTAGTTTTAAAACTAAAATTGATTACCATCTATATTGTTTCTTTTAATTTGATTAAAATTTATTCTTAATATTATAAAGTTGCGTTTTAATTGCTCTCACTGGTAATAATGTCTAGTTTAGAATGTAAGTTTAAACACCAGAACCGTCTAATATAGCACACCATAACTAAATTAATTAAAGTAATGAAATTGTGGTTGGAAAGTTTTAGGTGTGTATAAAAAATTGGGGGCGCTGAAAAATAATTGATTTTTAAAGGGGGCGGAAAAAGAAATAAGTTTGATTAGATATTGCGAACATAGATTAGAATCGGTAGACAATGTTAGAATATAAAAAGTGTGATGTATTTAAAAAAAATTATACATAATTTTTTCTATTTATTTTTTTATATAGATATAATGTTCCACTATAATAAATACCCTAGTATTTAGTCGATAAATTATGAACGTCTTTATTTATTTATTTATTTAACAATTTATGTACACACAAAGTAATGTTACAATGAAAAATAAAAAAATATATTTTGTACAAAGGCACTGCTTATTTCATATTGAAATTTCTTCCAGCAGACCTGATACTGGACAGATTCAAAGAGAAGGGGATTTAGTGTGCACTCTCATAATAAAGTTTATAATATATATATATATATATATATATATATATATATATATATATATATATATATATATATATATATATACAGTGTCTGGTCACGACCTAGCGATAATTTAAGGTTACAAAATATACCTAATTTCATCGACGAAAACACCCATATGGGGGTCACTCCCCTCCTGTCGGAATGGCCGCCATTTAATTTTTTTTTATTCTTGTAGATACCTCTGCCAAAAGATGCAGATTTCTCTGGACAGAAAGGTCCTACAGATGTAAAAAATGTTATTTAAAAGGTAAAATAGCATCTATCAAATAAAAATAAACATCATGGAAAGTTTTCCCTACAAAATATCTTAAAACATTTACAATGCTAATTTAAGTTAAAAAAATTGACTATTTTTTTTATTTTTCTTAACATACTTCAAAAACTAGCACATTGATACTAAATTTTTTAATACTGTCCTAATACTTAAGGATATTACTTACAAATTGACATTAAAATTATTGTTCTTAATTGCATAACTCGAGAGTTAGGGCTGTTTGAATATGACCTTTTTCGACGGTCCCAAACCCATGTAGAGCTACCTGCTACATTGAATAGGGTTTATGTGACAAGGACGAAAAATGATTTGTATTATTATAGGGCGGTGAATAAGTAGGACAAAAATCATGTTTGACCAGCTCAGGTATCGAAGATAAATGTTTGTTAGATCAGTTGTCCTCCGCTCTGAGTTGCGATCGCTACTATTCCGTTCCGTTTTGTGAGCTATTCCTTCACCGAGATATTCTGCTGAGTTTGTTGTAGTTTGCAGTGACTACGTACTTTTCGGATAAAAACATGTCTAACTATTCGTCTCATCACATAGCTGACATGCATTTCGTGTATGGCAGATGTAATGGAAGCCTGCTGCCGCCGTACGAATGTATCGTCAGAGGTATCCCGACCGGCCTACACCCAGTCGACAAACTTTGTTGACATTCACTTAAGATTGTCGCAATATGGCATCCAAAGGCGCCAAATGAACGCTCCCGCATAGTGTCAGTAAGAAGAAGAAGTTCTTCAACTTATTTACCGAGATCCCAGGCTCAGTGTAAGGCGAATAGCAATGATGCTGCATTTGTCAAAATGGGTTGTGTGGAAAATTTTAAAACGCGAAGGCATGCATCCGTACCATTTTCGTCGCGTGCAAGATATTCGAGAGCCAGACTATGCTGTGCGAGCCACTTTTCTCGTGGTTCAACGGTTAGTGACGTCAACCGAGGTTTTGTAAAAAAATCATGTGGACCGATGAGGCGACATTTACAAGAGCTGGTATTATAAACCATAGAAACCAGCATTTATGGATGCAAGAAAATCCAAATGCAGTAAGGCCCAGTAAATTTCAACATGAATTTTCAGTAAATGTGTGGGCGGCTATGATTGACGACAAATTAATTGGACCAATTGAATTACCAAATACAATGAATGGCCCAAGATTTTTAGATTTTCTAAGGAACACATTTAGAGAAATCATGGAGGAATTACCAGTGATCAACCGAAGGCGCATGTGGCTACAGTTGGACGGTGCACCACCACTACGCACGTGCTGTGAGAGCTTCTTAATGAAAATTATTCACCATGGATAGACGTGGTGGAACGGTAGCTTGGCCACCTGCCTCCGGATTTAACACCTCTGGATTATTTTTATGGGGATGGATGAAGCAAAGGGTTTATGCTACAGTCCCAAATAGCAGACAAGAATTGCTCGACAAAATAATGACGATTGCGGATGACATAAGATCCGACATAGTCTTAATATCAAGGGCCACACAACAAATGGCTGTAAGGTCAGTGGCCTGTCTACAGAATAGAGGTGAACATTTTGAACAATTATTAAATTAATAATAATACTTAATGCCATTAAAAGTTTTTAAAAGTTATAGTGTATTTTATTTAATCCATAATCGAAAATTAATAGCGCTTAATGAGGCTCTACATACATAACCCACGCAAAGGGTCATATTCAAACAGCCCTAACTCTCGAGTTATGCAATTAAGAACAATAATTTTAATGTCAATTTGTAAGTAATATCCTTAAGTATTAGGACAGTATTAAAAATTTAGTATCAATGTGTTAGTTTTGAAGTATGTTAAGAAAAATAAAAAATAGTCAATTTTTTTATTTAAATTAGCATTGTAAATGTTTTAAGATATTTTGTAGGAAAACTTTCCATGATGTTTATTTTTATTTGATAGATGCTATTTTACCTTTTAAATAACATTTTTTACATCTGTAGGACCTTTCTGTCCAGAGAAATCTGCATCTTTGGCAGAGGTATCTACAAGAATAAAAAAAAATTAAATGGCGGCTATCCAGGAGAGGGGTAGACCCTATATGGGGGTGTTTTCGTCGATGAAATTAGGTATATTTTGTAACCTTAAATTATCGCTAGGTCGTGACCAGACACACTGTATATATATATATATATATATATATATATATATATATATATATATATATATGTATATTATAAACTTTATTATGAGAGTGCACACCAACCCTTCTCTTTGAATCTGTCCAGTATCAGGTCTGTTGATATATATATATATATATATATATATATATATATATATAAATACATATAGATACGCATATATATATGCAAGTCATACATTAGATCATTGAGACGACAAAGAAAGAT